>JAVQKI010075594.1:0-18117 GCA_036025975.1 Nematalosa erebi
GTTGTGTTTGAAGGGCACGTTACTTGTTTTGGTCGGAACGATGATTCCAATGTGCCACCATCCATTTAAAAAATCACAATAAAGCACTTAGCCTACCCAGAAACCCTTGCTGTATCTCAATAGAAACAAAGATACTCTGGCATAACAGTATGACGACAAAGAAGGATGATAACTTCATTTAGCTGTTTTTATATGATGGTTGGATTTTTAATGCTGAGTTTTTTTTTTTTTTTCAAAGGAGGCGGGGCGGGGGTAGTGACGGGCCCTGAGAGGTCACGGGCTTGGGTGCGACCAAACCTGCTGAACCTGCTATAGTTACGCCACTGCTCTCTGCCAAACAGAAAGCCGGTATGCTTGACTCCCGTCCTGCCCCTGAGCATAGTGGCAAGCTCAGATTCTTTAGCAAAAATAAGACATACAACAACACCACTGATCATTTTACTTTCACCTGTTCTGTTTGAACTGAGTTGGAGCGTGACAAGTGGTCTTGAGAGAAGTGATGACTCCTTTTGTGGAAGTGTTTACAGTAGTGAAGCCCAAGCCAGTACCCTGAATAATGGTCTTTTCCTCTGCTACATTTTTGACCGGTTTGTCTAGTGGAGGCCATGAATGGACAGTTTTCTACAGGTCTTTTACAAGCAGCTATGTAGCAGTTCAGCATCAATTTGCTTTGAGGATAAGGGCATGGATCAGACTCAGATGAGTGTCTTGTTTCCAGAGCCGCATACAACATAGTTCAGGACAGTTGCAACTTACTCATGCAAGTTACTCATCTGTGACCCCCTATGTACACACCAAACCTACTTTCACCCGACACACATCTGAGCATTGGTATGTGACTCGCTTTCATTGCGCTCTCTGAGCACGTCAGTTTTGGTTTACAAGGTGTGTGTTTGTGTGCACGCATGTGTGTGATTATGTGAAGGATGCCAACTGGCTTGTCACCGTGCTGTCTCCTCACCTTCTCACTGTCCTTCCTTATTCCCCATTCCACTCTGATGACATTTTTCCCATTTTTCCCACACACAACTTCCTTATGCCTTTACCCAACAAACACACCAAACCTGCTCTCACCCAAACGTGTATTAGATAGATGTGATGTGATAAATGTGGCGTTAGCTACCACCACAACCACAATTAGTTTTCCTTTGCAAATGTGTTTGGAGTTAAAAGGTAGGAAGAAGGTCTACTGAATGCTTCTACAGACACTGCTATGTTTTCTGCCTGGAGATCCTATTCAAATTGTAAGAAAATTTATCTGGCCACTGCCTGAGTGATAAGGGCCTCAAACGGGAGCAATTTGTGGAAGTTCAGCCATTTGCAATGATGAAACCTTTTTGTGTGTGTGTGTGTGTGTAGGTGTTTGGAAAGAGGAGGAGAATGTCAATGTAGGTGGTGTGATTTTATTTTTAAATGTGTGTTTGTAAATGACTGTGTGTGTGTGTGTAGAACAGGTGCTTCACTTTAGGGGGTCTGAGCGTCTCTGTTATGTAATCATTTAGGCTTTGGTTTGGGCCCCACCCTTTTCCTAACACACACACACTCACTCACACACTCACACACACTCTATGAATTCCTGATGCTTGTGCCAAAACCAGCTCCCAGAATCTCTGCCATATTGTTTTAGTCCAGGCTGCAGGACCTGATAGCCACAGCCTTTGGAGCGTGCCAGCTGTGAGGAGGTGGGCTGCACTGTGAGCAGATGCTCCTCGTGCTCTGTCTTGAAAAGGAACATCCCACTGGCTCTGCGCTGCCAACCTTTGACCTCTCACGAGGTATGTGGAATGCACTGCTTGTGGTGGAGAAAGCGCTTAACACACAAGTGTGCATATGCGTGCACGTTTGTGGAAACATGACAGGCATGTTCAAGTTCCATGTTTAAAAGCTCTGCTCTGTCTTGGAGAACGTTATCCAAGCCCATGCCCAGCAAATGGGCTTTAAAAATCATTTTCCATATCCTGTCTTCTGGCTTAATCTTTACATTTTGTCAGTGCAGATATACAGACAGACTGTAGATAAACTCAATAAACAAGGATATTTTCTGAGAGTTTTATAGTGCCACAGAAGTGCCGTACACTCATGCAGTCCTCTACAATCAGTGAGCATGCATGATTGTGTGCGTGCGTTTGGTCATGCTACAGGTGTGTGTCAGAGGGATGTAAACTTGTGACGCAGAGGAAAACATTTGCTGATTGCGATACCCTGGGCATGGCTTCCTTTCTATTTCCTGTTTAACTGAGCTCATATCATCATTAAATAGTTACTGTAATCCCCATTAGCCTATCATCTCTCTCTCTCTGTCTCTCTCCATCTCTTACCCTCCTTCGCTCTGCGTCTGTCTAGGCATTTAAGACAATTGTTGACAGTACGTGCCTATCCGATAAACAAGCTTATGGAGGCTTTGTTCTGACAGGCAGCCTGAGATAAATTAATCAATTGTAAAACGTCTGTCTGAACTCTACTTGACCTTCCTTGGGTTCTAAGACAACTTATGCTTTCTGTGGAAGAATTACCTCTACCACACTTGTCTGGAGCCAAGCACTTTCTCCCAATTCCCGAGAGGAGGTCTGCACAATGAGCTCAGAGAAACATGCCTGTTGACATGTTCAGACACGGCCAACTTCCTACTCTGAGGACGCTGGGTGGGTTTCCCCTACACAGCTGAGGAGGCTTTTGTGTGTGGCTGGGCAGTCCCCTGGTTCTCCTCCTCCTTCCCCTTTTTCCAGCCTCACCAGCGTTAACCACATAAGTGTGTTCACCACAGCTCATCCAGGTCATCAAAGTATTTAGTTTTAGGCAACTGGATTTCCTTTTGGAGTTTGAAGACATTTCACCTTTTGTCCAAAAGGCTTCTTCAGTTCTGGCCTGCAGTTGGGAAGACTAGAAGATTTATCTCGGGACTGTGGGTGTAACTGTGAACTGTAGACCACACCCCTCATCATGTAACAATGGATCACATGGATCTCCATTAACATAATTAGCATAGTCAGTGGTCATTATGTTCACAAGATCCAGAGGGTGTTAGCTGTCAACACCCTCTGAATCTTGTCAACATGACCAATTCAACCCCAATCTCACCCATTGACTATGCTAATTATGTTAATGGATGATCCATGGTACCCATTGTCGCTTGATAAGGGGTGTGGTCTACAGTTCATAGTTACACCCACAGTCCAGAGATAAATCTCCTGGTCTTCCCAACTCCAGGCCAGTTGCCTATAACTGAATATGTTGATTATTACTTGTTATTTCATTCTTTGATGCAATGGATTGAAATACCTGAAGTACAATGATCACAACAATATAATAGCAAATTATTTTGCAAATTGCCTCAGTTTTTATACTTAATGACACTATGTTTTGGCTGTTTTAAATGCTGCAACATCCATCTACCAACTGCTATTTGTGCCAGGTTTGTTTATGAGTGGTAGTGGGAACACTTGACCTGACCGTATGGGAAAGTGTGTCAAGCCAGCGAGGTCTATCACACACTTAAGAGATGTTATTTACGATGTTTTAGGGGCTTGAGTTTATATTTAACAGTCAGATGGAGGTACGTCAGGGATATTCCATCCAACACGTGATGGGCATCTGGGCAGGGAAGCGCCTCCCCAGACACAAATGGCTGGGCGATTTTGAAAAAATTTTAACCGCTTTGATTTGTTTTTTTTCTCCAATTTTTTTTTTTACTTCTTTATCATACTTGTAGTATCTAGCACATGAAATAGGTCAACTCTGTTTACATTTTTAAATGCCTGAATAACGCGTGTAGCGTGCAAGTGCTTTTCTTTACTCGCCATGGCGGGGACTGTCAGGTCACTGACTGTGTCACTTTATACCACAGCGATGTTCCCCAGTGTCTTCCTGTCTGTCAGCAGGACCCCTGCTGTGATGGAGTGGCGCTTGTGCCGCTTGCGTGGCTCGCAGAGTAATGGTACACAGTTTTATGACTGCTGCAACATTTGCACTTCTGAGGAAGCTAATGTAAGACATGTACTAGTGCTTGTGAGTCTGAGTGGGAGAGGGTGGGGTTTGGTTGGTTGGGGGTGTGAGAAGAGAGTGGGAGGGGAGTGGAGGGGCTTAGGTGTATATGTATGGATAACGGCTGAGGTCATAAAGAAACCAGAAGCAAAAACAAACTCCTGTGCTTGTGCCGACTGTTGATGAGCTTGCTGTCGCCCATAGGCGTTCCTGGAGTGCCACAGTGATTTTATTGAGCTGACCTCAGCATCCAAAGTGTGGGCTATATTTATGAGCAAGCGTGTGTGACAGTGTGTATGTGTGCATGAACAGAAATTCCTTTCTGTGTTTAATGCAAAGATATTTCCAAACAGATGCCTGTTAAGATACCTGCAAGGGATGGGGTCCCACTGATTTGACTTGTTTTTGCAGTAAACTAGTAAAGCGTATGTTTGTGGCCGTGTTCATGTCTCTTTATGTGTGCATGCCCGCCTGCCCAACAGCACTCAAGTGAGTAACAGGGTCATGTCCGCCAAAGTATTATTAGGGCCTTGTCTGAGCACACCCTGACAGGGAGTATTTTTAGTGTGGTCTTAATGGTGACCTGGTAGGATTTGCCCTGATCTGTCTGGGAAATAGTCTATTGATGAGGTGATGAGGTGAGCTATTTTTCCAGTGCAGGTGCCCAGAAACGGAGCAGGAAGACGCTTTTAGATTAGTGTGTATTCCAGATTCTATTCATGTCTCCAAGCTAATCTGCTTGCACTACTCCCTTTGTTTGTCTCTTTCATCCAATTGCCAGGTGTTTAAATTGCAAAACAGCACATTACAAAACCTCAGTGACACCAATCAATGTTTTTAGAAGGCCTCTTTGTAAACTTTGGCAGTGTCATATTTCTATTTGAAGTGATATTTAAAGTTAGCAAAAGATTTTTTTATAAATATTGTGGAAGAAATTGTTGTGGTAAATGTATTTGTACAGCTATATATATATATACTTAATATATACCGTATTTTAGAGGCACTGCCATACAGCACGGTCTGGAGTCTGCATGTTGTCTGAACGATGCTTGCCCAGAACCGTCTTGGCCTGTGCCAGCTTGACTGACCCTGTCAGCTCTTCTTGCTGTGTCTGTAAGTCAGTCAGCACCTTCATATTTACGCCCTTTTAATCTTCTCTCAACACTCGTGCCCGCTTCCTCACATGGGCACAACACATACTGTGCGCCACTCTTGTCCAGCCCCCCACCCGTTTGCCTGCTCGTGTACGCGAACACGCGCATATTAAACACACACACCCAAATATATAAAACACACGCATGCACATCACTACAAGCAGCACAGCGATCCACAGTCCCCACCTCCGACACATTCCGGCCAAGTCACAACAAGATTTTTCGTATCTGCCCCGGCCGCTCTCGAAATTAATCAGACGACAAAAATGTCTTCTGTTGGCGACCCCAGTTACCCATCCTGCCAAGACCCTTGTGTCATTGAACCACTGCCAGGTGCCACTCAGCTGGCAAGGCTAACGAGGGGGACGTGGCCTGAGGTGTTGCCATCCTCCAACGGCAGACCTACTTTAGTCCTGGAAACGCCACGCCTAGGGCCACAATGGGCTTGCATTTGATCATGCTGTGTATATATGCACGGTGATGCACACACCTAAAAATTGCCGTCATCTGACAAAGGGCGGCACAGCTGTGTGGCCCTCCTTTGTGGTCATTCTCCAGCTGCCAATGCTGTGCAGTAATGCAATCCCATGATGATGAAAGGAGTTTTTGCAATGTGAAAGGGGAGTTGACGTGTGTGAGGAAAAACATCGGCCCATCGGGAGAAATCATGATGGGCACGTGAGATGTTGAGATCTTCCGTTCATCTCAGGTGTTTCTCCTTGAGTGTGTGCCAGAGGCCTTCACCACGGCTCTTTATCGGCTTGCCTTGTGGGCGTAGCTAAGACCTGGTGGTGTAGCATAACCCATGGAGGATCGGGCTGCATGGTGATAGGGGGATTGAATTAAAGGCAAGGGGTTGAGAAAGGGTGAGTGTGTTGTGTAGGAACATCGGAGCGCTTAGAGCGCCCTCGTCGTTAACAAGGTGACTGCAGAGTGAGGCACATCGTGAAGTTTTAGAGTAGCCTGAGACAACCCCCCACCCCTCCCCTGCCCGCCCCAATGTCTACCCTGCTGCCTGTCATTATCCTTATGAGCTCTCATGATATTGCTATGGTACTGCAGGTCCTCTTTCATCTGCAAAACTAATGGCCCTTTCCACCGTTACACCCTTTTCAAAAGAGAGAAGTGAAAGATTGTTTTTAGAAACAGGCCAGTTCTTTGTCTGTAATTCCTGTTTCAGACAAAAACCTTGATGATGTGTGTTTTCAAAGCCTACCCATATGCATCAGTTCTTCTCTGTTTTTCTCTCATTCGGCATGTCCTTATCCCAGGAAAAAGTGTGTATACTCGCACACACAAATACAATTCGGTGTTTAGAATGACAACACATGGGCTGGCTACGTGCGTAGCATTTGTTTGCCCTCTGCCATTGTCGGCTGCCACAGGCCTGCACGTGACAGTGTTGTCTCCTTGCTCTGGTCGTGTGCGAAGATGACTGATATGCTTCAGCAGGTTTTTGCGCTAAGAAGCTTATCTTTTCCACAAGTCATCTCCTCTATGTTGACCACAGCAGGTGAGGCAAAGCTCTCCTGGATACTGCACAAACAGGCTGCTGCCAAGGGTGTTGGTGGCAACCATTCACGACCCTACAGCTTACTGACATCCACTGTTTTCAAATAGTGCTGAAGCTTATTTCCCTAGACAGGATATGAAAGCAGGAAATGTCAACCACGTGCAACCCAAATCAAGACCAGAAAAGAGCAGGGTCTTGAACAGCATTTGTGATGTCGCAGGCAGTCAAAGAGTCTGCATACAGTGTTTGGTTTAACCTGATGGCTTGTAAAACAGCAGGGCCAAATCAGACTTTTTGGCTCAAGTTGACTGTAAGGTGTCTGAATGGGTTGACTGCCATGAATGCACTGTGTCTGGTGAGTCAGTCAGTCTCGGCATAGTCTTTGGCACTAGTGCTCACCTGGCAGACTCAGTGGCTATGCCACAGACAGTGCCTGGCCCTCTGCACCACACCGCACCACGCTGCTCTGCACTGCACTGTTGCGCCTTAATTCCTGAGTGCTTTTTTTTTCCCGTGGCCCATTTATCCCCTGCCATGTTCCAGCGAGCTGGATTACGGGGATTAGAGGCAGGCTCTGTGCCTGTGGCCAGGGGCCGACTGCTCAGCCCATCTCACTGCTGGCCCACTGAATGCACACTGGTTCTCACACTGGCGCTTGTGGTTGACGCACATACTCAAATGCAAAAACACAAGTGTGTGGTACAAACACACACACACTGTCTTATGCACATGCACACACTAGGTCTTAATCTGGCCCCTTAGTGACTTCTGTTTCCCTCAGAACTCCTTGTTTTCTTCTTGGCTTATAATCTGCTTTAAGTAGAAGAACATTAAGGATTAAGCGTTCCATATAGTTATTAAAATCCGCCTTTGCTATCTTCCACTCATTTTTCTTTCTCTCTATTCCTCCATTCTTGACTCTTATTATCTTTACGATTTACACATATTTGATTTAGTATTTTTCTTAAACCTCCCTGTTCCTCCATTCATGACTGTGACCATTCACATATACTGTATGATTGTTGTATTTTCCAGTGGAAATTTGATTATTGTCTTTAAACCTGACACCTAAGTCTTTTAGCCTCCCCCAACCGATCACACAAACACTTTTTGTGGGTCCCATCTGATGGTACTAAAATAATGAATGTATGATCGTGCTAGTTAGCCTAGGAAACAGACCCACATCAACCTAGATGCAGCGTTTGGTAATGAGTGATTTACCTCCCATTTCCAAGAGTGTAACCAGCATAATATTTGACGTTAAATTGAAGCCTTAAACTCTTACCAAAACAACAGTTTTAATTGCGGCTGTTTAGTCCATTTGAAAGAAAATACACAGCTATAGTTAAATATAGAGAGTACCAGTAATGCAGATAACTTCGTTGTCTGTGAATCATATAAAGCCCGCCCCATGCTTGATAAGGTGTTATGACTGCTACATTAGCTACAATGGCTCATGGCCAGACCTGCAGTACAAATTCAAATTTACTGGCAGTGCATCTGGGTTTTAACCCAGGCTATGTGTCTGTTATAAACACAGCTAATATTGTTTATGAGAGTTAAATCTGTGTTAAACAGACCCCCTTCGTCATGGTGCGCAAAAAAGGGGCCAAGTTTTCCACACTGTGCAAATAGGATCTTTTAATTTAATGGCTCACCAGTAGGATTTTGCCTTTGTGACGTCTTTGCCCGTCAAAGCTGGTTACTGTTTCTGTTTACCATTGTGTGGTGTGCTCAGGTGGGGCTTTTGTTTGTGTTTTGGGGTCTGCTTGCTTGCAATCGTCTGCATGTTGGTGGAGGGTCTGGCAGCCCAGCAATGCCACAGTGGTGGTCCTCCACCTCAGTCAGCGACATTCAGGGTTTCCTCCCTGTTTGCCTTTTGTTTTCTCATACTTGGCCAGAGAGACTTCCAAGTTTGGTTCCTCAGACAGCCTGCTGGAGAAAAACAGCTGAGTCGAGCTGCCTGGAACTCCACCACCACTACCACCAGCACTTCCACCACCTCCCTGTGTTTTTGTGCTGCTTTTCTCCCTCCCCTCCCCCAGCCGTTCCTTTCTTTCTTTCTCTCTCTCTCTCTTGCTCACCGCCCCCCCCTTCTCTTTGTTTGCCTGCTGCCTTCGCCTCTCTGGTTGCCACCCAACATCCCGTCACAGCCACTGTGATTGGCCAGCTTGCAGGGAGGGGGAGGGGCTCCACATCTAGTTGTGACATTTTTACCAGTCCTGTGCGAGCGCAGGGTGTCAGACCAGTTTCTACAGCGAGAACAACGCAGTGTCCGTGTGAGTCAGCACTAAGCCAAAGCTGCCGCAGGGAAAAGAGCCCTTCTAAAATTCAACGCTCTCTGCTAGATATACAAAATATAAGACAACACTGCCAGGAAGCTTTTCCGCGATCCATGAAGAAAAAACAAACAAACAAACGTGGATTTAAAGAACAAAGCTGATCTTTTTTCTCTCTCTGTTTCTCTTCCTCCTTCCTGTCTCTCTTTGTTTTTCCTCCTGCAGTACCCTCTCTTGTAGAGAGAGGGAGAAGACTACAGCAGCACCCAAAGGGGAGCATTAGGAATAAAAAAAAAACCCAAACATAGAGGAAAACAAAAAACAAACAGATAGAGAAACAAACTTGCAACCACCAGCTGCCTTTGTCCTTCCTGCCTTCACCGGTCTCCACCGTCACTGTTGCCTCCTGCGGGATCCGGAGCCTCCGGAGCCAGGAGTCTAATGCTCGTGGAGGATGAGTCCAGCGATCGAGGCGATGCAGCAGGCAGAGCAGCAGCAGAATTATCTGGGCAAAGGGGTTCTGCTTGAGCCCTTTGTGCACCAGGTGGGGGGACATTCATGCGTGCTCCGTTTTGGGGAGCAGACCATCTGCAAGCCCCTCATCCCCCGCGAGCACCAGTTTTACAAGAGCCTTCCCGCAGCCATGCGGAAGTTCACCCCACAGTATAGAGGTAAGAGAGCTTTCCATCACCTCCTCTTCTTCCTTTATCAACCCTCCCCTCGGCCCCCCTCCCCCGATTGTTTGTGTTGCTGTGCTGTGTTTGATAACCATGCTGCTCTGGTATCTCTTTTGTCTCTCATATTCCTGTCTTTGTCTTTGTTCTATATGATGTTAGATGTTGCAGAGTATGTGGTTGTGTGACAGGGCCTTTACTGTCATTTAGATATGTCGGGTCATTTCTTTGTCGACTGCTGTTATGGTGTACCTGGAGTGCTATTGCTTGGTGCTCTTTGAGACTGTCAGTGATATGGGGCAGGATGATGTGGCGATCCACCCCAGGCTCAGACCGGTTCAGGGTTAAGGGACGAGTCAAGGGGGGAACCAGGAGACTGGGCCGTCGGGGAGTGTTGACCCGCCATGAGGGGGCGCTGTAATTGTGATGCCTTCCTGTGTACGTACCGAGAGCCCATCCACCAGGTGGAAAGGCCCCAAGCAGAGGTAAGTCATTCTCTGTGCAGATGGGTCTCTCCACTCCTTCACTCCTGACATGAAGGCAGAGGATTGGATTGACAGAAGGTTTGAAATTGGACTGAATGGACAGAAGGGGACAATAAGGATGAGGATGGATAACAAATCATCTAGAGGATCCCTATGTATGTCTTCCAGACGGTTATAGAAAATCGCAACTACCTGAGATTGCCCTTTTTCCCCCAACTCCTTCTTTCTAGGTTTTCTAAAAGGATTATTGTATATGACAAGTCTACTATTTGAGGACCTCATGATCATAGGTGAGCATGTAGCCTAAACATATGCTAGGTTTCGTTCGAGAGAAAGTGAAGGCAAGGGAGGGGTTAAATTTGCTCAGCAATGACATCAGTCTCCAAGGCTGCCGAGTCAGAAAAACAAGAAGCCACTGGGTCCTAGAGCCTGTTGTTGTCCTTAAGCTTGGTTACTGTCCATTCTATAAACCAATTTTCCACTCCAGATTATCAAATTTTTGGTTTGAGAATGTCATCTATGTTTCCTGTGAAAAAATGCTGCGTTAGATGTTGTGAGATGAAATCAAATGCCTAGTAGAATAAACAGTAGCTGCTGTGGATCGATACTGGAACGGTTATATGATGCATGATTTTCGTATATTTAAGGCTCTGGTTGGATAGACACAGTGTTACAATAGAATATTTTTGTACTATTGAGCTCTGCATCTCTATCCCCCCCTCTCTCTCTGTCTCGCTATCTCCCTATTCCACGCTGTGTGCCTGAAGCAGTTTTCACCTTCCATCTTGTGGCTAGTTACACAACCATTAAGGGCTGTGAAAACCCTTACCTTTGTTTCATCCCTAGACCCCCTAGTCTGCCCACCACACACAGAAACAAGCTCACCATTAACACATTCACCGACACAAGGGGATTGGGGGTTGGGGAAGTGTTTTGTGTTTTAAAGGAAGGATTGGGTGGGGTTGAGGGGGAACCAAATATGGTATGTGGACTTTTAAGGGATGTGTTGGGGCATAAGGTGTGAGATGGCAACAAACGGAGGAACTGAAGAGGAATATTTTTTGGGTGTGTATGTGTGTGTTTGGGGGGGGTATAGTTGATGAGAATGTATCCACAGCTCAATGGACTGAGATGTTCTCCTGAGCTTGTTTCCAGGAACTCTTATACACTCCTGTCATCCTCTTATCCCCAAGGGTGACATGCAGGTCTCCTGCACAGTTTTTTATGTTGTTGATGTTGTTGTTGCTGTACCAGAAATTGCAAACAACATCCCTTCTCCCATGAACACCTGTTCCCAAAAGACTGAATCCATGAAGAAACCACTATTTTCCCCTTTGATTCATTTAAAAAATATTTATATTCGTAATGTTTTTTTTTGTTTGTTTGTTTTTTATGTATGTTGAAACAGAGACTGATGATTTCATGGACTTGATTTTTGAACGAACTTCAACATTTTAACTGTTGACCTTGCTTCTTTTGAAAAACTGAATCACACTGACGACATGGTGTTTTTGAGCCTTATCTTGAGTTGTTCCAGGGCTATCTGATAGCTACCTCATCATGACGTAAAGGTTTCTTTTTCTGTCCTTGTCTCAGGTGTTGTGGTGTTGTGTAGAGGACAAAGCTGAATGATGGCATTTCTCTGTAATGAACTCTTTCCTGTTCATTGCAAATAAAGGATATCATCTTCAGCACCTTTTCCTCGTCTCGAGTCTTATTTTATGTGGACTCATTATTACTGTGCATCATTTTTGATTGAAAGATTGTTGGGTTTCTTTGTGTGTCTGACAAAGGCAAAAAGTCAGTTTCTCACACACACACATACACACACAGACATGCATATTGTCAGCTTGTTGTTCACTTACCCCCCCCCACCCCCATCCTTGTTTCCCTGTTTTTATCTCCTTCCTCACTCTCTTTCTATCAGTCTGTTGCTATCTGCACTTTATCTCTCTTATTCTCTGTTTGTCGTGGACTTGTTTAATCTCTATCAGGTTAAGAGAAGCTTGTGCAGACGTCTCTGTAGCTTTTTAAAAGGCTGGAGAAATCTATGTATAAGAAAAAAAAAGAGATGGGGGTAAGAGATGCTAAAGAAATCCCAGATTTTTTTCTGATTCTGGGAGATCTGGCTACTTTCTCGCGTCTTTTTTTCAATTTGTTGTTGTTGTGGTTTGTATGCAAGATTTCCTGTTGGTAAGTGTTGGAAGCAGCGTAATCAATTGTCTACCTTTCTCTTTCTGCCTCAGGTGTGGTGTCTGTGAGTTTTGAAGAAGATGAGGAGGGAAACCTATGCCTCATCGCTTACCCCCTGCACAGTGAAGTGAGTGACCTGGAGAACGTGGTCCCCTCTGTCGACTGCGAGCCTAAGAACAAAATGAAGTGGGCCAACAAGATGCTACTTGACAATGACGTCTACGGCAAGGAGCGGGCCAGGAACTCGCGCAAGGACAAAGACAAAAGGTGAGCAGAGAAGAGGGAACAAAGTCTGTGCGACACTTGGCATAGCGTAACCCCCTTAGTCATCCCCCTGGCTCCCTTGCAAGTCACTGGGTTGAAATGATAGGACAAAGCCAAGGTACACATCAGTGGCGCAGTTCAGCCAAGGGCAGCCGGGCTAATCCCACAAAAGAACGACACACTGAGCCATCAATGGTGCCCACTGAGCCGCCAGGGCGTGGTTTGGGTAACCTCACCCATCATGAGGGGCTTAGCGCACTGACACATACTGGAGGCCCAGCTGGTCGGCCGAAGCGGACAGGAGCTAGTCTCTGGCTCTTGGCAGCCAGACAGGGGTTAGTGAGAGCCAGTGAAGGTTATGTAAGCAGAGCAGAGCTGGGTGACTCAGCCCTTGACCTCCTATAGGGGGATGGGTTAGACTGGGGGTCCTCATTGTTCCAGCTGTTGCTGTATAATAGTGGATATTGTCCTCCTGCCAATTCCCAGTGGCGAGGCGGGCTGTCATTGCGGCCTACCGCTCACGCTAATGTACTCTATGTTATGTATATCTATGTATGCCCCTGGGTAGGAGTAGAAACAACCTCCATATGACTCATTATGTCCGTCCTATCACACCACTTTCAGCCCTGAGCTAATTCTGCTCGCGTCAGCAGGAGTGTAAAAGGGCGTCGCTGTGCTGTGCTGTTTGAAAAAAAAAAAAAAAAAAAAAATTGCCAGCTTAATCCTAAACCAGTTTTGCTGAAATCATAAGCACTAAGAGCTGGTCATTTATCATAGTGAGCCTGACTCAGCACTCACTCATGCTCTCATGCACTTGGAATAGGGGAATGGAGAAAAGGGTCATGCCTCCCATGGGTAAAGTTAAGTGGATATCGTCTTTGTCTTTAGTTCTCCCCCCACTTCCCTTCATCTTGTCTCTTTGGGTGTGTTTCATTGCTCACTTCCCCAGTAACGTCCTATCCTCCCCACCCCTACCCCCCTTGTTCACTTCCATTCAGTCTGAAACGTGAGGAGGATTGGCTGAAGCAGGCCGAGGTTCTCTACTACACCCTGGAGAGGAGCAATGCTGTCCCCCAGCTCAAGCACAACCCGTGGAGTCTCAAGTGCCACCAGCAGCACCTTCAGAGGATGAAGGAGAACGCCAAGCACCGCAACCAATACAGTATCCTTTTTGCTCTGCCCACTCCTGTGACACGGAGATGAGTTTTGAGAGGCCCCTTAAAATGAGTCATTGAGTATTGTGAATCATCACTATGAGCTGTGTTCTGAGTGCTTGTGCGTGAGAATGTAGTTGCGCACAACTTTTGTGGAATGTAAACTTGTTTCGAAGGGTGTTTACCTGCTGTAGACTTTGCCTCGAAAGGTTAAAGTGGAATTATGACATTCCTAGAGATTCCTAGAGAACACACATTCCTGTGTGTTACGTCACATTGTTTTAGTTTGTTGCCCTTGACTTTAGCCCCCTCCCAGAGTTCATCCTGCTGGAGAATCTGACGTGGAGGCATAGAGTGCCCTGCGTGCTGGACCTGAAAATGGGCACACGCCAGCACGGGGATGACGCCTCGGAGGAGAAGAAAGCCATGCAGATCCGCAAGTGTCAGCAGAGCACGTCGGCCAGCATCGGCGTCCGCCTTTGTGGCATGCAGGTAGGTATCAGGAATTCTTGGGATTCAGTGAACACTAGTAAGATAATTTAGTGATCTTACAGTTCCGTAGTCTGGAGTTAAACTGTTTTTGTCTCCTTTTTTCCCCTCAATAGGTGTATCAGTCAGGCGTTGGGCAGCTAATGTTCATGAACAAATACCAGGGTCGCAAGCTGACGCTCCCAGGCTTCAAGGAAGCGATCTATCAGTTCTTCCACGACGGCCAGCGGCTGCGGGGCGAGCTGCTGTCACCGGTGCTGCGGCGTCTGCGCGAAATGCAGGCGGCGCTGGAGGCCTGCGAGTCCTACCGCTTCTACTCCAGCTCTCTGCTCATCATCTATGATGGTGAGCCTCCGCGTTCCCGCAGGGGCGACGAAGACGGCCTCTCGGACCAGGAGGATGACGAGGAGGAAGAGGAGGAGGAGGAGGACGAAGAGGAAGAAACAGTGGAGGAAGGGGCGTTCGGCTTCCCCCACAGCGGGGCTGTGGCCGGGGGCAGTAGCGGTAGCAGCAGCAGCTGCAACAGCAGCAGCGAGGGCAGCCTAAGCGGAAGCAGCAGCAGCTGTATAAACAGCAGCACTAGCAGTAGTAGTAGCAGCAGCAGCAGCACCAGTGGCGGCAGCTCGACAGTGTCTCGCCGTGGGGCACGGGGCTCGCAGGAGCCCATGGTGGACGTTCGCATGATTGACTTTGCCCACACCACGTGCCGGCACTACGGCGAGGACAGCGTGGTGCATGAGGGCCAGGACAGCGGCTACATCTTCGGCCTTCAGAACCTCATCACCATCATCTCCCAGCTGGAGGACCACAGCACAGATTGAGCCGCTGCTGAAATGCAAAGAGAAATGAACTCACACACATAATACACACGCGTGCGCAGTTGTTGTGCACAAGCGCAGTGTGTTTCGGCGAAGACCTTCGTCCCAACGCTCTTCTCAGCACAGAGAGGGTGGTTAAGAGGACGTCCGAAGGCTCGTCTTTTTCCTCCAGCCGTGTGTCTGGGACCTGCAGTGGCCGCTATTGCACACTGGCCATTGTGTCTTTCTGTTGGTGTTTTCTTTCGCAGTTTTTTTTTTTTCATGACTTAGAGGATAAAAAAGGGTCGATGTTGGTAACACTGAAGCAGTGTCTGTTATCTTCTGTTTACTTGACTCAGTGACTCAACCCTTCCAGCAAACACACCCTGTTACTGTTACAAGTTCCCCTTTCCTTATTGGTGTTATTACTCAAAACAAAGAAACAGAAGAAGAAGAAAACAATCCAACAGTGCAGAGCAAAAAAAAGACGAACATTCATACACATATACACACACACACACACACACACACACACACACACACACACACACACACACACACACACACACACACACACATACCTTTTCATAAAGGACTGATGTAACCGGTTCCCAGACCCATTCCAGAAAATTCTACTAGGATTTCAAACCGAGACTTGCTTGCATTAATTTCACCTCAAGCTGTGCCTCTAATGGGAGAGGAGTGGACAGCTAGGTGTGTGAGAGGGAATTATGCAGTGTGGCTGACAGCACATTTCCCACGGGAAGAAGCGCCAATTCTATTCAAATAGTTACTAGAGACGAGCAGAGAGAGACTATATAGATCTTTATTTATGTGGCATATTTCTTAAATAAACTAAAAAATGAACACAAAAAACATGAATGGAGATTGAGTGACCACATTCCATCTTATTAATGTTATAATAATAATATTAATGAATATTGTTATTTGACATGTTCAGATACCTCTATCTTATACTGTATATCTGTGTTCGAATGGAAAAGTAATAATAAACAGCTTTTGTGTTAAGTTGCTGACTCTTGGTGTGTGATTGATCTTTGACACATGTACAGAGGGTTCTATTTTTCAGGTCAAAAAAATGAAATAACAACTGATAACGTGCAAGGCTGTAAAAGATTTACTAGGTTGCTACTGTGTAGAGGAGCTTGTGCTGACCTTGTGATTAATCAAACAGGCTTTGCTGCTGTGGATGTAACAATTTCTTACTGGAGGTTTATGAGGGTAATCAAGGGTGAGAACATTGTGGTGAACAATTTTTTTTTGCTGACCTCACCACATATCTATATCTGAAGAGAGTGATATGACGTTAGCAGGTAGGCCGAATCCCTCTCCTGGCCCTCTAGAACAAATCAAGGGAAGTAACTTCATCACTCCTGAATAGAGTTTTTTTCCTAAGCAGTCAAAAAGCATTTCCTAGTCCTTTAAGGTGACTCTCCAGGAAGCCTGCTCTAGATCGGAGGCTGCCTCGGATCTCTCTGTTCCCCTGCTTCACTTCTGCAACGGATTTCCTCCCTAAATCCTATTAGCGCCCTCTCTTTCATCATACCACAGGGACCTTGAACGACACCGTTGGCCGCAGCACGTTTACATCGTGGGACCTTGAGCTGGAGAGGGTTGACTGACGCCTGTTTGTAAAAGCTGAGAGAGGGAAACACGGCATATTCGTGAGGGATTTATGAATTCCTCACTAAGCAGCCCTGGAAAATATGTGAAGATTGCCATTTCATAACAGGGGGCATAGTCCTGTCTTATGGGCACCATCATACTGCCTGTAAACCAGCGCAACATCTGATGAATTGGGTCAAAGACAAAAGACAGTCCTCAGTAATCACTAAAATAATCTAAGATAAACCAATTTTCTTACATTCTTCCAAAGTGGGAATGGAAAACCTAATCCTGTATTGGCCTTCACGGCACAACAGCCAATTTGTCTTGAAGGCTTTGGGTCACTTTCTTTTTGGTAGCAAGACAGTGGAAGACTGACCTTCCTTTCTTTTTCATAAATACCTCCTTCAGTCAGGAGTCATGAGACTCGGTGTGTAGGGTTAACGTCAGCGGAGAAGTCAGATCATCCCTGTCGTCTGCTGCAGAGGGAGACGGGGGAATGTCTGAGTCATTACCTCAGGCCACGCATGACTGCAGTTTGCTCCACTAAGCCAGGGAAGGGCATATAGTGGGTGTCTAACTAGACCACATTCTGTGTTCCTTTCACAGGCCTATAGCAATATAGCAGCTGTGACACGTCTGGCTCTAACCTTGTTTTCAGGACACATGCTCTGACAGTGCCATTAGTGAGGAGGTGAGAGAAGCCATTTTTCACATGAAGAAGGTTCCTCTGTTGGCAGCACCAGGGGATCTGGTTTTGACAGCATTCCATTAGGATGATAATTTAGCTAAATTGCTGTCAGTCCTCCTGCAGTGTGCTGCTGATTTTTCCATGCACCCAAAACATCTGGGTTACAGTATATGTCCCAGAGGGGGACATAATGTGACAGGTAAATGTTTCAAAGCCATTCCTGGTGTTTAATGACAGAAATCAAGTGGCAAGAGTGAGAAGACTGTAGCATCAGTTACCTCATATGCCATTCCTCTGGTGGCAGGTTTTAGCTTCAGATATATTCACTAAAAGGCTGTGGAGCGGTGAGTTTGAATATCACTTCACGCTTTTAGTCACTGATTTGATTTCACTCTCTGTGTGTGTGTGTGTGTCTGTTTGCGTACAGCAGTGTGTGCATATTTCCTGTCTGTCTCACTAGGCATGCCCCTCAGTTGCTATGGCAAGCGCACCGGTTTCATAACAGTGAAAAATCTCTATGGCAACTGTTCTGTATTTTTAGTCATTGTCTGAATCTGGGGTGCTACAGTATGTTGTCCGAAATACACAGATGCAACCCCATCAAATGAAACACACACCCTTTCAGCATACATTACCTGTCTGCAGACAGTGCAATAGATCCCTGCAGTGGAAGGTATAATATATGTAATCATATGTTGCTAAATTATACTCTTTCATTTTGACAACAAAGTATGGTCTATTCTTGAATCAGAAAAGTATTCACTGCATTGAGCTCTGTTCATTTCATTTGGCCAGACAATCTCAATGAATTTGTATT
>JAVQKI010075821.1:0-10885 GCA_036025975.1 Nematalosa erebi
ACCTCAAAGCTCCGACAAATGTTTTCCTGTGTTCTCCTGCCACTGTTGAAGCACTTTGAGCTGCATCTTGTATGAATTGTGCTATACAAATAAAGTTATTATTATTATTATTATTATTAAAGTTATTATTACTGATGTGAACGTTATCTTTGGGAAGATCTTTGATCAGAACAAAAGCTTAACTCCACTCACATAAAAAAAAAAAAAACCTGACATACAAAAATCTTATCTACATATTCTGACTTTCTACTATCAGTGAACGCAACGAACACAAGCTTTCAGCTGCTGGTAGGATTGTCACTGAGGGGAAGCTGTGTGTGTGTGTGTGTATGTGTGTGTGTGTTGTGAGTACCTCTAGCTCTTTCTCATCAAAGGCTTTGAGCAGGTGCTGGGGAATGACCTCGTTGAAGCCTTTCTGGAGCGCCAGGAACTGAGCCTCAATCCCTCTCAGGAAACGCCAATTCACATAGAGCCTGTTGGGGTGGAAAAGCACCGTGATGACAACATGTTAACAGTAGCATGCTGCTGCACTGGGAACAGTGAAGCAAAAGATCTGGCGAGTGACATCAGCACGTTGGGCTCTGCTGCTCAGAGTGACGACAACTTCACTCAGATGTCATGAAAACACAAAGAAGTCGGGGTATTTTTGAGAATTTACTTTAATAATTTCTGGATCTGTACATTAGCATCTCAAGATGGGAGAGAGACCTTGGGCTGGGGTGGCATACGTCCACGCAATGGAGAGAGGAGAGGCTAGAAGAGAGAAGTGTGAAGTGCATAGCATACCTCACGTATTCCTTCTTGTTGTCCTGGGTGACGGGAATGCTCTTGCCGTTGGGCTTAAGCTCATGCTGAATGATCTCGCCATATGCGTTGTGCTCAACACAGAAGGTGTGATCCAGCACCCCAGTGATATCATTGTCCCTATAGAGTCACAAATGTGCATACACACACACACACACACACACACACACACACACACACACACACACACACACACACAGTCTTCAGATACATACAGTTTGCATACTTCATTGTCACTACAAAGCTAAAAGTGTCCATTGCCATTTAAGTTTGTGTCTGTATGTGTGTCCTTGAGAGAACTCACAGGATCCAGACTAGACTGTTGTGCAGGTCGGGGTCCACAGACTCCATGTCGTCCAGGGTGATGGGCTTGCCCAGTAGCTGCTTGTAGAAAGGCAGGGTGAAGCCGCCGTCGATGTAGTGGCCGTGGAATACCGCCATGCCCATGATCCGTCCCACAAAGTGGAAGTAGGACAGGTGCTCCTGCAGGAGGAGGGGGCGCGCACACACACACACACACACACACACACAGACATACAGCTGTGTCAGGGACAGTCTGTCATCCGCAGCCTCCAGTGCTTTAAAAGGCTGGGCTAAGCGCTGTGATGTGGGTTTCTGGGCTGAAATATGAGTCGAGCTGACCTCAAGGACGTGTGTAATGGCTGTCTTTTTCTGAGAATATGTGTGTGTGTGTGTGTGTGTGTGTGTGTGTGTGTGTGTGTATGTGTGTGTGTTTGTGTGAGAGAGACGGAGACAGGTTGACAGAAAGGTGATGTGTAGAACGGTATGGTATGGTGTGCTGTGGTGTGTGATGGTGTGAGTGTAATTCGTGTATCTACTGGAGACTCACTGGATTGACCGCTGAGTCTGGGTTGATCTGCAGGGTGTAGATGTCATCCCGTGAGTACTGGAACAGGCCATAGTACGGATTCAGCATCTCATGAGAGAGGAGATACAGCCACTCCCTACATCACAAAAACACAGTATAACATACAAACTATAACAGACCAGCAGACAAAGGAATTTGTTTTACATTTACACTACAGTCAATCTCATGTAGAGCAGAGTACAAGAGACTCCATTAATCAATGAACTAGAATGGCAGTCATCTCAGAACTGGTTCTGCTGTGCTTCTTCACTTGCAAACAAGATAAAAGTTGCCACCACTATGTTAACAATTAATACGTTGCCCAAGAGGCAAGGGGGAAAAAACAGGTTTAGTTGTCTCAACTTTGCTTGATGGTCAGAGTGTTAGGTCTCTTACCTGGCTACTCCGCCGTAGTCAAGCCCTTCCTCTCCGCGGAACTTGACCATCAGTCTCTTCCACAGGTCCTTGGGTCTCATCTTCATCACCTGACGGTAGGACTCCTGCCAAAGACGAAGTGCACAGATCTCAGATGGCTTGTTCTTCATCACTAACAGTCTCATAAGTACAGACAAACTCTCAATCTGTCTCGGTCTCATGCGGTCCATCAGTGGTGACAAGATAAAGGGGTATGTATTTGTAGAATACCCCAGGCGGTATCCCTGACCTTCAAACTTCAGTCAGAAACAGAGCACTGAAGCTATGGCTTTGTTTTTCCTTCAACTAACAGAAGATGCCAGACAGGGAGAGACTGCTGGTGAGCCTTGAAGCTGTTCCTTCCTCAGTTTGACCAGCAGAGGGCTCCCAATAAGATGTGTGCGACGTTTTTTTTCTTTTTAAACCATACCACCACACTGAGCACAGATGCTGGTCTGCTGAACTGCTCTGTTGCTCCACGTCTGTCTACACATCAGTGTCATCAGGTGAATTAGGAGAGTAAGAGGCCAAGGGTGCACTGGATGACATTAGTGGCTAAGCTATTACAGCACAACAACATTGTTTTGAATAAGACCTCTAAACAAATTAACAATAATTCTACACACCAGCCTAGCCACTCTACAGAGCTTTACGTACAGTAGGAATGCAAGTCTTTCCAAAGCTTTTCTCAGTTATGTTCTTCTATGTGTGTGAGGTGCTTCCATTTTGCCCCATCATGTTGTCTCTTTGACCAGTCAAGCCAACTGTAATAAATTCCCTCTCGAACTGAAGACCAAGGCCTTCTCTGCCTGTTCTTGAATGTGTGCGCAAAACACGCCTTCATGTCGAGGAGGCGCAGCGTCTCACCTCAAAGATCTCCTCGCGGGACACCTCGATGCGGCAGTGTCCGGCCTGGGGCTGCTGTTGGGAAAGCTCCTGCCTCAGCACCTTCAGCTTCTGCACCAGGTCCCGTTTGTAACGCGGCACCGTCAGGCAGTCGGCATCCTCGGGCAGCTGCCCTGCGCACACCAACACCTGCTGAGGCTGGTCCTTCAGCTGGGGAGCACGACTGTGGAGGGTTGTAAGATAACAGGTGGGGGGGGGGGGACGTTAGTCTGAGTTGTGCTGTTAAGTTCATTTAATAATATAATATACACAATGTTTCATTTATATGAACCAAATAAAGGCAGGACCACATGGCTCCATTCAGAACCAGGCAACTGGGTAGGAAACTCTTGTACACCCAACAAATATAAGGTGTGGCATCTACAATCAGCTTCTTCAGCAGGAAAAGAAATCAACACATAGCAACGGGAAGCACTCACACATGGTGAGGTAAATGTGGCTGAACGTCTGAAGAAGCTTCAGTTAAAAAAGACCTGACATACACTCAAACCCGTCTCTGCTATTGATAGATGTCACCAGCTCAGTGCAGATCAATGTCTATGTGTGTGCAGATAAAACCATTAGGGTGGCTGGGTCACAATTCTGTTACAATTAACAGAACAGCTAACAGAACAGAACAGAACAGTAACAGAAGCTAACTGTCTAAATTTGAAACAATCAGATTGATATGTTTGCAGAGGGAACACTAGTGCATATAAACAAGGCACCCATTTAATATCCTTTTTGTTGTTGTTGACTGCTGCTGTATACCTAAGGGTAATTTAGTCTGTCCACATTTTTGCCCTCTGTGCTTATTACAGAAATTCAAATGTAGTGGTCCATGGCACAGCCCTTTTCAGAGTGGTATTTCCGACGACTCCAGGCTGCCTTTTTTCTTGAGACTTTGTGTGTGTGTTTGAGTGTGTGTGTGTGTGTGTGTGTGTGTGTCTGTGTGACCCATTTGTGCTGAAGCCACAACGGGAACTGGAGAGGGTTCAGCCGGGGCAGTGCAGCCCCTTCCAACCCCTGGACCCCACCTCCCCTGCCTGGCTGGCATTCCTGAGGTGAGGAGGGCTGTCTGGAAGGGGAGGGACCCCATCCAGCTGATCCCCCACACTGCCAGTGCTGCTAACACCACATTGAAATCCTGCCCGACCCTCCCACCCGCCCTGTCTACCCGCCTGCCAGCCAGCCAGTAAGGCACTCCAGCCTTAGCCGCACTCCCTTCGTCTTCCCAGAGTTCCTGCTGACTAGACTCCCAGAGGGCGCAAGGCTAGGCGGGGAGGGGAAGGGTGGGTTGGTGGCTTGCAGGAAAGCAGCAGCCCTGCCAGACAGCACCCAAACACTCCTGAGCTAGAGCAACACTCCAGACAAATTAGGAGTGTGCCGGTGTGGTTGTGTGTGTGTGTGTGTGTGTGTGTGTGTGTGTGTATGTATGTGTGAGTGCAAATGCTTTGGCTTGTTCTGTCTGCACCAACAGGAACATGTGCATACAACAACCATTCACAGCACGGCTCCTTTGTCCTGTTTATTTCTGACCGACTCAGTGTCAGTACTGAGGAAGACGCTCTGAACACACACAATGAACACAAGATCTGCTCGACTGACAAAACTGGTTAGTGAGGAGGCATGTGCGGATACAAGCCCCTTAAGGAGGTGTCTTAGCGTTTCACGAGGACATAAAGCAGGCTGCACGACATTACTCTGATGACTGTGCGCGTATATGACACATTCTTGCAGCATGACGGTGTCAGGGTGTGAATTTCTCAAATCGCTTTCTCTAGACTTGATAAAAAGCAGATGTTTTGGGGAAACGCCAGCTGGTATCTCATCCAGTTTTTTTTTTTTTGGTCTTCTTGTATCATTCTCTGGAATGTACCCTGACTTATAACTGTGTTCAGTCAGTGCCAACTCAGATTCCACTGGAGGCCTCTGGGAATGGTCACTAATGTACGGAACACACGAGAGAGGAGTCTCACGAAGTGGGCCACATGAGACTTTGGTGGAGGCCATCCTGGGCATCCTGCACAGGGTTCTGACCCAAACCACAGCGTAGCTTCTCCATCTGTTTCCTGTGGAGTCGCAGTTCATCAGTGACCTGACCTAAAATAGACCTGAACCCAGCATCTCCTTGTGAACAGGGGACAACATCTCTTGAGAGCGCCCCCCCCCAACACACACACAAGCTCCCTCCTTTACTCCCTACCTCTTGACCAGACATCACCCCAAAATTCACCCCAAATTCATCCCCAAACCTCCACTTAAAACCTGACTTGTGTCTTGGGTTGGACACGTTGGCTGGGACTCTATTATAAACAGCCTTGTATTTACCTAATTACAGGCCCAACTCATCTGGTGATCATTACTCCTATGCTATGGCGAGGTGTGTGACTGCTCGCTGCGGGCGCCGCCGCTCCACACGAAACACAAACTCCACTTGGACTGCGACCGCCAACCACACACCAGCTGACTCGGGTTGGCCCAGGCCCCCGAGCTCCCTCGCTCTGGAACGACGACATATGAATGTCTATGGCGAGGCTCATAGATGGGCCGGCTGGCGCGGGCTATTTTTTATTTTTTTTTTGCTGCACGAGACACATTCCAGCGTGGCAAACATACTGGGAATGCCAGGCCTCGCTTCGCTGAGATTCTTCTCCAAATTGCCAAGAGGGCCTATGAGGAGGCGAAGGCGGCCGGGGGGGAATGGGGGGAGAAATAACAGAAAAGGAAGAAGAAAAAAAAAACTGTTCTTCGATACGACACAGAACAGAGATCCAGCAGAGAAATATGAGCTTTCTACCAATGCATTCCTGCCCCCCACCCCCCCCACACACATACACACACGCTATTAGAAAAAGTACAGAAGAGAAGTGTGAGAAAGAGTTAGGAGGATAGAAAGAGGGAGGGATAGAGAGAGAGACAAGCTGAGACAAACAGACAGAAAGCAGAGGTAGGGACAGAGAGAGAGAGAGAGAGAGAGAGAGAGAGAGAGAGACAGGGGAAGAGTGTATTCAGAACGGGCCTCACCTGTTCGGACCATCAGCTGTGGCACGGGAACCATTAGCGCTTGGGCTGTTCCAGACAGAAAAGAAAACAAACAATGTTAATTCACACCAAGGCTCCCAGTTCACTTGTTGCCTACACGGAATGGACTGTTCGGTTGTCTAAGCCGAGAGATCATGTAACAGTACAGCTCTGCCATGTGTCTCCCTGAGATACTGTCTGAAGGAGACATACTTGCCAACCATGCAGAACTACAAAACAATTTTTTCCCCTATGAACTTTCCGGAGTTTTTCTTCCCCCTCCCCTCCTGATCGCAGGCTCGAGCTTGCTGGGATGGAAACGCCTGGGTCACGTTGCTGTGTGGGGACAGCAAAGTGGGGGGACTCACTTGAGCACGAGGTGCAAGTTGGCGGAGAGACGCGGGTCGGTAAACTGCGTTGTGCGGTTGTTGTGGTCCACAAAGTAGACCCGTCCGGTTGCCGTGTTGCGGATCTCCCAGCCTGGCGGCAAAGGCCCAAGCTCCTCACAGTTCACATTACTCAGGTCCCTGAAGGAGAAAAGAGGACAGACAGACAGATAGATGGACAGAAGGGTCAGAGATGTCTTCTGCTAGGAAACGATATGCCCTTTACTCTAAAGCTCCACAGTTTGGAAAATTGATGATATACAGCTGCAAAATTGTGATTTTAATAACAGATACTGCAATGGTGATTTTTTTTTACAAACTTCAAGCTTCAGGTCAATATTGCTGCTTTCCCTGTCTGTTGCAGGTTGTCGGGCATGCCTGCTGCGTGGCAGGTATGGTAGCTTCTGAGCTTCAATGTATCCCACAGATGGGGGGCATTGTGCCACACCTGGCAACTGCACTTGTACCATGCACGAAGCCTAAGCGACCATGGGGACTGATGTTCAAATCCAGCCTGTGGTCATTTCCTGATCCCAGCCCAGCCCATTCTTGTCTCCTCTCTACTGTCCTATCAATAAAAGCAATCACCTTCACATAATTGCACTGCCCTATCAACCCCTTCACTCCTCCCTGGGGCAAGTTTTCACATATCTTATATATAACTTTTACATTACTAGCCACAAAGACTGCATTATTCATTTAATCACTCACTATGTGGTCAGAGTAAAATAAGTCTCCTGCACATTTAGACAAATTCCTCTTTCTGGATCATTTACCTGGGCACTGAAAGTAGTACAGCCCAACATTCACACCACCCCTACACACACACACACACACACACACACACACGCAAACATCTATTCTGGGGCATTTACCTGGGCACACGCGGGTCATGCCAGGTGCTGACACCAGTCTGTGTGTGCAGAAAGTAGACCTGGCCCTGTTGAGTGGTGCGTTGCTCTGAAGGGTATGATGGAGAGGCAGAGACACAGAGGAATCAGTCACGCACAACACAGCTAAAGGGTTCATGTGTAGCAATGCAACTACACACCATTTGCCAGCATTTCTAAATCTGACATGCAAGGAAAAGAAAGAGACAGAAGTGGGGGTGAGCAGAGAGAGAGAGAGAGAGAGAGAGGGAGAGAGAGAGAGAGAGAGAGAGAGAGAGAGGGAGAGAGAGAGAGAAAAAAACAGCTTTTTAAAGTGCAGACGGGACAACTAAACTGTCATTTACACCAAGCTAACACAGCTCTTCAATGTGTTCCATGCTTACGAGCGGAAAAGAACATTTCACACACATCACAGACACATACACAGTTGGAATCATCCTGTCTGACACACCTTGAAAGAGCACTCCTGCTTTTAAAAGGGTGGATTCTAATCCCACACTCCAAAAATATGCAATTGTCTTCAATTATTCATTGGTGCCAAAAGAGTTTTTTCGTATCTATGCCAAAGTGAACGTGTCAACCCAAATGTGCAGAATCATCATAGAGCATTACAATGAAACAGCACAAGAGAGGCTCTCTCAATAACTACCTTGCACTAATTTAGTTAATCTGAGACAGGGCAAGAACACGAACAGATTTAGCCCTAAATTTGCCCTGTCTGGAATTTCAGAAGTCCTCTGGCTGAAGGTGAAGGTACCACAGGTGGTAAATATACATTTCTGGGTGTGCTCCACAGGTTTGCCAGTGCAACTCAGTGCTGTGTGTGGATAGAGGGGTGAAAGTGCAAGCGGTACCCACCGTAGCCCTCGGGCAGGTCGGGCGGCGTGTGCAGGTGCGTGCGGCTCATGTAGTTGCGGTGCCTCTGTGAGCGGACGCGGCGCTCCTGCACCCGCAGGTCTCCGCCCTGCACCCCTGCCGCTCCGTTGGGCGTCATGATGGGCGTGTTCTCGTCCACCAGGCAGCTGAGAGGCCGCCCGGGGCTGGAATATTCAGACGCCGGCCTATCAGAGAAGGAAAAAGAGAAAAAAGTGACGGGATTGAGGAGGTAAAAGAACAGAAAGACCTTAAGCCTAGCAGACCCTCTAACTCCTGAGGATGGAGAATAGACAAAGTGTTTGTTTAGGCAGGGTGGCACCGACGCTGAAAACCCCGACAGCGCGTCTCCTGCTGCTGTTGCTGTGGTGTCCGGCTGACGTCAAAGACGTCAACGCCACCAATCATTAAACACCACCGCTGTTTCCGTCTTCTCCACCTCCCGCTGACGTTAAACCGTCCAGCGGGCAGCCACAGCTCCGGAGCCGACGTGTGCGTTTCAACAGCGGAGAGGTCCGCGAGATCAATGGACGCCTTTGTGAGTGCCGTGCAGGGCAGGACGGGTCCTTTGTATATTCGTACATTAGCATGGCGGTGGCTTCACTGCACATCTCCAGACCAAACAGTGGAAGGCAGCTGAGCCTGGACCAGTGCCCCACATAAACAAACACATTCAGAGGCTTTTTTTTTTTTTTTTTTTTAAAGAGAGAGCCCTCTGCTCAGATCTGTCAGTCTTCTTAGAAACAGGCAGAGCTTTGTTTATCCTGTGCAGAGCTCCTAGCCAAGGCTCCAGCCATAAGGAGCACAAAGAGAGACAGAGTGAAGAAGACAGAGGAAATGGATATGTGTGTGTGTGTGTGTGTGTGTGTGTGTGTGTGTGTGTGTGTGTGTGTGTGTGTGTGTGAGTGTGTGTGTGTGGTCTTTGCAATGCCAGGGTTAGGTGGTAGGATTAAATTGTGGGAAATGTAGTACTCACCTGGTGGGCCTCTCCCACTGTGTGCTACGTGTGATATGGTTCAGGTACTGGATTCGGCCGGATGCAGTCCTCCTCTCCTCCCATCTGCAGATGAAGTGACAAAGCCAAATGAGGCACACAGCAACACACACACACACACGCACACACACACACACACACACACAGACACATGGTTTAATAAGCTCATCAGCACTTCCCCAAAAATGTCTCCTTGTCCTGGATCTGTGTGTGTGTGTGAGAGTGTGTGTGTGTTTGGGGCCCGGAGGCTGCAGACGAAAGGGAACAGCTTGATCTGTGACGCGTGTCCTCGCTGCTCTAATGGGACAGCCTCCATCTGGCCTCGCTGCATCCTCTGACTCCCCCGAGCTACACTCACACTTGCTCGCTAAGGACTATGGGCCCAAGACCAAATGGGCCAGCTTTTTACCCCCTGTGTTGGGGCCAATGTGACTGGGAGTGAGGGCAGGAGTTAAAGCCAAACGGCAACTGTCGCCGGGAGGTCACTGGTTCGACTCCCGACTGGAGTTCCTGAAGCAGCGCCTGTCTTCGACGCGCTCATTCGATTCATTTCAGTCCGAAAACTAATGGGTGGATGAGAGAACACAAGTCTCGTTACGGATGACATTGCTGTCTAGAGATTAACTTCCCCCATCCCCACTCCCCAATCCCTTCCCCCAACCCATTCCGTGTGTGATGGAGTCCAGTGACAGCGCGGATGAGGGGGGATCTTATCTATGGTTAGTGGGGCAGCTGTAGGAGTCTTTGGACTTTTTGGGTGGTCTTGAGTTTAAGGCCTGCTCTGATAGGGACTCTGAAGTAGGAGGAAGGAAAGTAATACCAAGCAGAACACACACACACACACACACACTTACCCATCAGGAAGGTCGTTGTCGAACAAGCGGCTGCAGTCGACCACAGGGCCTCCCGTGCCTATCCGGTCTCTGGACTGCAGACTCACTGTGGGTGGAGAAGATGAAAAACACAAATGGAAGAGGCGTCACTTAAAGACACTGACCCGTGGCACCAGGCCTATTCCGCAGGATGTCCTACTGGTAATGGCCTCTACTGGGGGACCTGTGATCTGGTCTACTGCAGAGGAGAGGATAAGACAAGTGGTGTATACAGGAGGACTCCGACTGCTTGTGCTGGGCTCAGGAATAAGGGGGATTTAAAGGTGGAACAAATGGTGCTAGTCAACGGATGTTCTGTAGGAACTTGCGTTGCAAATAAGACACACACACACTCACACACACACACACACACACACACACACACACACACACAGACACAGACACACAAAAACACACACATACAGGGTGGAGTACACTGTAGTATGTGTTGTAGTATGTCAGACACACACAGCTGAGGAGGAGACTGCGTGTGGAACCTGAGTGTGGGCGCGTGGCAAGCCGCTCGTGAAAATGGCCCCTGCTGAAGGAGTGATGTGGTTTTGGGGACGGGACTTCAGAGGGGCAGCTGCCACTGAGCCTGAAAGCCCAGCCTCTCACGCTAAGGGATATGCATGCAAGCAGAGAGATAGGTGTGTGTGTGTGTTTGTTTTAGTGCTCTCAAAAATATTGCGTTATTAACGAGTTAACGCCAAACAACTTTAACGCATTTTTTTTAACGTGAGATTAACGTTCGTTGTGACCTAGTGAACTTGTAGTCGTCCGGCTGTAATCCGGAAGCAAACACAATAAGCACAGATTTTTTAGAAGAAAGCGAGCTTCCCTGTTGGGTTAGTAAGCCTCTGGTGAATAAATAG
>JAVQKI010075903.1:0-10583 GCA_036025975.1 Nematalosa erebi
AGAGAGAGAGAGAGAGAGAGAGAGAGAGAGAGAGAGAGAGAGACGGAAAAAAACAAAACCCAAAAAAAAAGGCGAGGAAGTACTTCTTGGAAGCAGTTATGAATATGATCCCCCAGCATGTATACTGGACTCCTAGACAACATATTAATGCAGTGGCACAAACACAGCGGGCACCTCTACCCACACATACCCTGAGTGCTTTCCAGTAAGGACTGCAAGTAACAAGGACCAGAGCATATGTTAATAATAATAATGGCTTACAGAAAACGGTCCCACTCGTTCTAGTAACCAAAGGAGATGCGTCTCCTGATTCTGGGAACAGCTCCCACGCACTCTTGTTGTCTGACTTAACACCCCCCCGCCACAAAAACACACAATACATACACACAGGTACCCACATGCACACAGGTACGTACACGCACTCAGATACATACACACAGATACGCACACACGCACACACACAGAGAGATATGCCCACGCATACAGATACACACACACAAACAAACCTGTGCTAATGCACCTGGGAAGAGGTCAGTTCATTTTAGACCCGGGGGGTTTTTAGGGCAACCACCTCCACACCACCAAAGTGGACTCATCCTGCAACTCTATCTGAGACCAGCTGTTCTGTGTTTCTTGGGCAATGGTGGCTTTTCTCACCTGTAATGAGACTGTGTTGGAGATGGCCTTGGTATGGCCATAGTTAATCCAAAAATGGCTGAATTTTCACCGATATGTGTTAATGCCATAATATCTGGTTATGTGTGATGTTCTCACACACTGCATATCATGCATGACTCTCTTCTGTTTGTTTGACCAGGATGTTAAAAAAAGAGTACAAAGAATGGTCACATCATTTTTGCAAAACATCTATGCTTTGATAAAAGAAACAAACACAAAATGCAACATTTTCCTATTTTAAGTCATATGCTTGGTATAGCGTTCTGAATACTGCAGTAAAATTACGGATTGAGTAGAACCTGCTCAAATTCTTGCTTTCTGATACAGAGATACAGTACATGAAAAATCTCACCACCCTCTCACACTGGTCTAGATTGTAGCCAGATGAGGGCTGGCTCTAAACCAGTCCAAAGTGGTCTGGGTCCGTCACTAAGCTATGAGTCGGACACATATCAATAAACCACAAGAGGAAAAGAAACCCTCAGATAAGTACATCTAAAGATCCCTTAACAAAACAATAAATATTTAATTTACATCTAAGCACCCTGCTGTAGTACTGTGAAAGCAAACAACCATCGTGGCAAATAAAGCTATATGTACTAATACGGACAGCTGACACTAGCCTCAGGCATTTACCATAGTGACTATCTGACTCCACACCAAATGCATCTTTAATGAGGGACACAGCATTAGATGCATACGCCTCCATCAACCAGCACAAAGGGAGCCAGGGGATGCCACCTATTAGACCACCAACAGAAACCCTCTCGCCTCTCCTCCAGATCCAGACTAACGTTTCACAGTGGTTGCACTGATGGCACCTAACCATTTCAATTAGGTGCACCAACACATAACGAGGGTGAGCCCAAAATGTTTCGCACCAACACAATAATGGTGTAAGAGCAGCCCTGGGAAAAGAGTGGAGATGGGTTTTTGCATAAGTCTGAGCCTGGACATCCTTGATGTTACCATTGGAGAATTGAGACCATGAAGAGCATGCAGGGTAAAGCAAAGGAACTACTACATAAATCTATTTGCAATGTTCGGCATAAGGGTCAAAGGTTAAGGGGCCACAGTGTAACCAATGAACATTTTTAGTAAAAACAAATAAATTGCTAGTTTACCACCAATGAAAAAAACATTTTTGGTTGCAAGTGCCCTCAAATTGCTTCCGCCCTGTATATCAGAGTAAAAGATCTCAAAAGAGAGGCTGTGCAAAGGAAGAGAAAGAGTCAGAAAGTGTCTGCACTGACATGATAAGATCAAAGTGGTCTACCATTGAGCTAAGATTCTTTAATTAACTGCAGGATGTATGATCTCCATAACACCAGATCACAAAGACAGAGAGAGACATCTGCTTTTTCAGAAAACGGTACCAGAAGTGAGGTTGAAGCAAGGAGTGTGTGTGTGCGTATGCGTGTGTGAGACATTAGAAAATAATTGAATAATGTAAGCCCATCAAAATAATGACGATAACTTAGGCCAATTATACTTTCCATTAATTAATAAATTCTTTATTCTGTAATATTTTTTTAACTTATGCCGCTTATGTGTATAACTACATAAACATATGTTTATTAATATGCCATGTAATGTAGCCTATTTAAACTTGTACTTGAGTAAATATCAATAAGAGACCAAGACCGAGAAAGAAAGACAGAAAGAAAGAGAGGTGAGAGACAGAGAGAGGGGTAGAAAAATATAGACAAATAAAGGGAGAAATAAAGAGTGAAGGAGAGAAAGAGAGAGAGAAAGAAAGAAAGAGAGAGCACGAGAGAGAGGGAGAGACCATAAATCCTTCTACGCTACAGTGGGCACTGGAGCATAGACAGGCAGAGCTCCCAGTTTTGCCCAGAGGTGACTGCAGATACATACCTACACGTATACAATCAGGTGATTACATGACCTTTACACACACACACACACACACACACACACACACACACACACACTTTAAAAGATGCAATAAAAAAGCACACAAACACAGGCTGTAAACAAATGATAGTAATGCAGCGCTGTCTCCCCCTCCACCACAATGCTTAAATCAGCATTTATGGGCCACTCGTAATTTGGTTACAATTTGGCTATAGCACCCAGGCCTAAGCACTCCAGTCACAACCACTGCGACCTTGACCACACAGGCCTTTTTAAAGTCACTGTGAGCCAGACACTACCATTGTGTTCCAAGCAACAGACAATTAATGAAGTATCCGAAAAAAAACTACTACGCAAGGCTGGCTAAAATGGGGAGTTTCATAAACCAGCGACACCACATAACAGAGCAAATTCTATGACACATTACCATTACTTACACATAGTTGCTTCCATCTGTTTATCTGATCGTAATTATGATGACACCTTCCTTAGGTTACTGTTCCTTTGAAACGATGACAGCCCCTTCTATTATCTTTTATTCAAGTCACCATGTGGTATGGCCGCTTTGCCACCGGTGTTGAGAAATTGACAGCATTGCCAGAAATTGACTGCAACTCATGCACTTCTCCATTGGTAATGTTTGAAATGGTTGAATTGGGAGTTTAAAGCCTTTACTGATAAAGTCAAGTTTCAGCCAAATGACATCTTTTGTTCTTTAGAAGGGCAGGGTCTGTGCTGTAGTTTAAGTAGCTTAATTGATTGGGAAGATCTTTTAAAGTATTCTTAGTTTTCACTGCTACCATCGAATTTATTTTCACGGTTACAGAAAGACTGATGTTACATCACCTAGTTTCAGATCTTTTTTTTTTGTTTGTTTGTTTTTCTTAAATCAGCTATTCACAAAAGTACCTACAACTTCCGCACTGTTCCCTTTCTCAGCCTAATGCATGTCAATGAGAGCACACCGTTAGAATTGATCACCACATCAGCTTATCACTCCCAAATGCAAAGCTCTGAAATGGAAAGTACCAAAGCGTTCATCTCCCGAGGGAGTTTCTTTCACACAAAAATGGGCAGAGACCACAAACTAAACACCAGGGGTGGGAAGCACCTGGCAGTCCTAAGAGTTAGCGCAGACAGGCGCAGCCTCTGGAGCGAGACACAGGGGAAGCAGAGAGTAACCAACACACACACCTGTGTCTGTAGTCAGCCCAAAAGGCCTGGCCACTTCCCTTTGCACAGAGAACTCATAACAACGCTTACAGTACAACTAGACCACAGGGGTCCAGAGGGGAACACTTCAGTTTCACTCAAGCAAAAAAACTGAAAAAGACAAATGTTGCAGAGGTGGCAGCTGTTGGGAAGGCATGGGATATTTTACTGGATTTTTGAAACGGATAGCAGTCTCCATCTCATATCCACAATGATCTTTAAGTGTGAAGACGGGTAAAGTATTTGCCCAGAGTATTGTGTGACCTTGGAAAAAAAAAGAGAGCGCATCAACAGATCAACTAAGAACTGTAGCTGTGATCTCAAAAGGTATGAACACCTACTACTGTCCTACTACAAGTCCCAAAAGGCCTTGGAACCTTTGCCACAAACACACACACACAAAGTTTTCTGGCCTTAAATACTTTTGAAGGATTATTTGAGCTGCATAGAAACAGATTCAGGTCAGTTTGTTGCCATACTCCAGTGGGAGCTATAATGCTTCTGTACAATGCTGAATCAGGCACAGGCACACACAGTGAAATATGTCTTACACACATCAACCCCTTTCCTTACCACTCTCCCACACACAATACTACACACAATACTACACACACACACACACACACACACAACCGCTCTGCTCCTGAAGCTCCACAGAGTTAGTCAGTCAACTCTGACACTGATATACATACACACACACACACACACACACACACACACAAACACACCCCTCAGTCAGAACCATTTCCCGGCAGCGCTCTGGACACTGAGCAGCTCACAGCCCAGAGGAAGCAAGCATGTGCTGTGCATCTCAAAGAGATAAGGCCAGAGAGGAGAGCAAAGGGAGAGAGAGGAGAGGGGGGAGAGATGGAGAGAGACTGGGAACGGCACAGAGAGAGAGAGAGAGAGATTAACAAAAAGACAGAGGGTGGAAGAGGGAGATAGAGAGGGGGAAAGAGTGAGTGAGTGAGTGAGTGAGTGAGTGAGAGAGAAAGAGAGGGAGTGTGAGGGAGCGAAGAGGTGAGAAAATGTGGAAATGTTAAACGGCAGTGACTGGAAGTCACAAAGTGGCTTCTGTGTTCACAGCGGGACGATAAAAGAAAGAGCATTACAGAGGTAAAGATTAGGTCACTACAAAAACCACATGCCAGGAGTTTTTGCAATATACTCCACTATTTATCACAAACAGCTTCACAAGGGCCATAGCAAATACGGCCCTTCCAGATTACACAAACCTATGTCATATAACCCCTTGACCAGTGCCCGTTACTCTACAAAGCCTGAGCGCAGTGGATTCAGTGTGGTGAGTTTGTTTTGCACAGTGGGTTTGTTATGGACTGACAGCAAACATACCTCCCATCATTTTATCTCCACTGAATGGACGCCTTGTCAAAGACTCGTAAATCCATTTAAGAGAATCCATTACAGAACACAAGTATGGGTCTACAGCACGAATGTGTCAACATTTCGCCATAACATACTGACTGAAGTGCGCCGTTTGCATTCTAAACCAGAAGACTGCTGCACCAAAAGTGAGAACCTCCACATGTAGGTCACAGGGTCCACAAGCATGCCTCTGTTTTGGGCTGGCAAAACCACACACAGCTGAATGCACAAAGCCTTCCCAACCACAGGCTACAGGCTACAGGCTACGTGCATTGGGGAACAGCTAGGACCTTCACGGCAGACTGTTACATGGATCACAGACAGTGAAAGACCGAACAACTACTGACATTGAGCAACAACAACGTTTATGTTGTATACACAAATCCTGACTGAACTGTGCTCTCTGATGAGAAACATACACAACCATAAATGATTTTAAACACTTCCAAAATGAGTAATAACACAGAGTTCTCAGGGAAAAAAAAAAGATTTTTTTTTTTGGGCACTGATCCAAGCTTTGTCTCACAAAGACTACCTCCTATATAAACAGAACTAGAACAAATTGTAACAGAAAAAGCCAGCAATAAAAACCTGCATTCAAAGTCTACATCTCCAGGCACAATCATTAGTTAATGGGTTGCAGCAGAGCACAACAGGCTTTTCCCAGATAAGCTGACAGAGTGGCATTGTGTAAACATGCATAGAAGTGATAATGTACCAGCCAGGCCAGCCTATCTATCCCATTCAGGCTATTGGCCCAACGAAAAAAACAACTCAACCAAAACATGAGTTATATAGGACAGCATTGTGAGGGGAGTCCTTCTCACAATCTGGGGCCAAGAAAGCAGGCTATGGAGATGTCAGAAACTGACTCGCCAATAAAATACTGACCAAGATGAAAGGGGGTCATGAGGCTAAATGTGTGTATTTGTAGTGAGTGCTCCTTCTAAACTGATAGACAGTGGAGGCAACCTACACAATTGAGAGTGGGCAACAGTTTCAATTGCGAAGTGTACAGTTCTTTCTAAACATGCAGTTTGATCCCAACCTAGTTCGAAGAACGAAATTTTAACTAAAATGGTATGGTAATCATTTAACTAAAATGGTAATCATTTTGATAATGTGTTTTTTTGTTATAATGACAAGGTTTAAATTTTTTTTTTTCAATTACCAGCAGCCTCCATTCAAAGTAAACAAAAACAAACCCTGCCTGTTGCCATCCTGCAAACCCTCCAATCAACCTTGTTTGTGCTGGGGCAAAGACTAACTGAGACAATGACATCACTTAAATACCAATAGCTACTACAACAGAATTCCTCTTACACAAGACTAAGGCCAGACTGTGTTTTAATCGTGCTTCTCTCATGTCTTACAGCAATACACAAATCTAATTTTCTGTGCATCTGAAGGAAAAAGGCCATATGGATTTTGACCTTTTGGCTAGTGCATTTTGACCTGAGGTCAAATCAGGGAGGTTCCAGGAGTCAGCAGAACACAGGAACGAGAAACTTGCTGACCTCCAAGGGCTTGTGTCTAAATATGTTGCAATGAAAAAAAAAAGTTTAAAAAGAAAAACAGTTGGGCAGCAGTTTTCTGAAGGGCTGGCAAACGAGGGCTTACTTGCTTCACCTGCTGTGTTAAAGGCAACCAGTGAGAGAGGTAATGATCTCAATTTCACAGCATCTCTAAACGTCACGGCCAGTGGTAGAGAGAGCGTGTATGTGCGCAGTTTCATGTGTCTAAAAACCTAAAACCTGCCTCGTCTGACTCCTGAAATTCAGCAGATGGCTAAAGATGGCTCAAGACACATGAAAAAAGAATGGCCAGACTACATGGATTTCAAAGCAACAGGATGGTTGTTTCACCTTAAATAACAGATTCAAGTGTATTTTAATGCAACACAGACTCAGTAGTGTGTAGTCTGGCACTGTAACAAGAACGTATGACGTATTACACAAGACTGCTGTTGCAAGGAGGACTGCTTCCTTCTATGTATTTTAGATGAAAAATATGACATAGGAATAAGAATCAGATAAAGCCAGGATAAGTAGATCAAATCATGCAACTACTCTGCCCAACACATACGTAGCCAATGGTCTCGATTCTACAGCTAAACTATCTGATCCACCAATAGGCACCGTACACCAAGTGGAAGTAAGCTGACCAGAACACCTAAGGACCTACACTACAATAAGTTTTAAATCACTTGAATTTCCTTACTTTTCATGGAGACCCTCTATAATTCAGTTTGTCAGGGTTTGCTTTCGTTTACTTTGAATGGAGGATGCTGGTAATTGATAAACTATCAAAATGAAGGCATACAGTTTTAGTTGGATAATGATTTTGTTTTTAATGATGAATGTGTTCCTTAGACTTTGTGTCCATTTAAAAAGTTACCTTTTGTGACAGGAGGCATTCCAGCTGTCAATTTGTTCTAAGTAATGTGATGAGATTTTTCAATTCAGTTCAGATTGACAGATTTTCTTTAAATGTTGTATCCAGTAGTTTGAAGCTGTGTATTGGGTTGTTATTGTGTTGCAGGATTAATTTGGCCCAATCATGTGCTCTTCACAGGGTATAGGATGGCTTTGTAAAATTTTGTGATATTCTCCTTGTATCCCAACGCCAAAGCATCCGGAGATCTAATTTGTTACACCATGCTTGATTGACGACATAAACAGTACTTTGCATCTTTACATTCATTCTATACCTCACAAATGAGATTTGCCTGTCTATATCCTATTCCTACCAAAGGTGACTTTTTAAATGGGTGCAAAGTTTGAAGCACACATTCAGAATTTCATAGAAAATCATTAATTTTATCTTTAACAAGAACTTCATGTCTTGTTCCTTTGCAATATTTCCCATTCACATTAATGTCATAAATGTTTCCTTGGAAAACAGGGAAATATCTAAGTGATCTAAAACTTTTGTCAAGTAGTGTAAACCCTTCTATTCTTCAAATATTATATTGGTGTCTCTTCCTCTGCACAATGACAAGTTGATGCAAAATAAAGGTGAGACAGAACTGATGCTACAGTATTTCTCCCCCCAACAGTGCCTTCGGCTTCTCCTACATTCCTACTTCAGCTTTGTCCCCATAAACTCTTGGCCTTGAATCCTCAAATACTTCACTAGTATGACTCAGCCAATCACAAAGTCAAATTTTGTACACATTAGGATTCAGCTTTTGTGTTAACGAAAATACATTAAAACTGGACAATAATAAGTAATAACAATTCATATCTTTGTCTGACACAAACGTATGTCTTAAATAGCAAGTTATCAAACCTCAAATGAGTTGAATGAAATATGAGTTTTCTCTACATTAGGTTATTATTTTCTCTACCTTATTTGTGATTGATGTTTATCACAAAAGACCATCTTTAACTGTACGTTGTAAAAAAAAATAAAAAATAAGACAGGACTGTGTTGGCAAGGCATTGTCACGGTCACTGTGCACTGTCACCGTCACTGTCACTGTCACTGAGCATGTGATTTCCTCCCAAAGCAGCAAGCTCAAGGCCACAAGGCATGCTCATTTGTAAAGTCACTGTCACAATGGCATGACACACTGGCCATGGAGGCACTGGCCATGGTTTTGACTTAAAACTTATCACTGATCCTCTTCACAGCACTCAGGTGCTGCTTGCAGAGCCAAACACATACCAATCACTGCCTTTTTCAACTTTCAGCAACAAGTTTTAACAGGGATAACTACATCTTGTCCACTTAGCAGTACATAGCAACTGAAAATGCCCAAGTTTTAAATTCAACCATTTTAGTGGCACACATGACATCATTATCTTTCAGCTGTAAAACAGTGCCTTGGATCACTGCAAAAAAACTGACCTACCCAAAGATATTATATAGCCTACACAGAAATGTGCAAACCCTAATGCTGGCAATAACCTGTTGTTTTGGGCACAATAAAGTGGATCAAGCCAGGCATACATAGCCCATGCTTCTCGACTTGACAGGTAAACTACCTTTGACTTTGATCCACCAATAGGCTGGGCAGCTGGAGTGCAAAGCTCACCTGACACCAAGTAGAAGTCAGCTGACCAGAACACCTAAAGACCTAAATCCGTCTGTTTACCCATGATTGATACGTAGGGCGAGTGACTCGTAGCCCTGCCATTTTGACGGTAACATATCAGTCCTAAGTTAGGCTGACTGGCAATAACGTTAATTGACTAACCAGAGTTGATTATGGCCAATGGCATCTCCTCAAATGACTAAATTCGACTTGCACCGAGCTACTGATACAGCTAGCATCGTCAGATCCAATCCTAATGGTCATTACTGCCAAACACATGTTTGAACACATTCTGTGGCATTGAAATGGTTAGAATGATGCTCTACCCTAAACCAAACTGTTACATTGTAGCTGATGCTGCTGCTGCTGCTGGTACGTTCCAGAAATTAAGCGGTCCCAAAGGCTACCACACGGAGAATGCAAGCATCGTGTGGTGATTCCTTAGAGCTACCACATATATATCACACAGAAATAACGATAGGTCTGCACAGAATCGTCATTGTGCTTTGACGATGTTAAACGATTGCCCTATTTTGGGTCTGAAATGTAAGCTGAAAATAGCACTCCACACAATTACATATAGCTTTGTAGCTAGCAAGCTAAACTGGCTCATTCATACGAGGGTTTAGGTTTCGATATCGTGCTTGTTCTTGCTTGCTAATGTCTCACCGTATATCATCGCCAGGCCAGTTTCGTGTAGAAAACGGACTCTTCTGTGTTTGAAAAGCCAGATGGTTAAAATAGTTAATGTCAGCAATAAAATGAATGTCAATAAATTCACGCTGTCCTGCCGATGACTTTCCTCAGCCTCTTTCTCGGTGGCAAGTTCTTCCATACCACTGTCCTCTGCATTCATTTTGGACGCAAGGTTTAGAAGAAAAATGCATACAAGTAAAATCCTTTTTTCCTTTAGGAATAATCTCCACGGCTTTGGTATGGTGACGACGTCCATGGTGCAGGATGCTCCCTTTGGTTGCCTGCTCCGTGGTACTGCGTAAGGTAACGACAAGGAAAACAATTAGGTACAGTGAAACCTTCGGCTGCAGTTCAGCCTTTTAAAGACACATTGCGCCGTTATGTGGACATTAGCAGCAGCTTGAAATTGTAGTGCCCCCCCGGACAAGGTAGGCTACCAAATGACCACATCTGCTAGCTTATACATAGTCAGTCTAAGATATTTCCTGTATTGTTAGTGCAGCCTAGTCGCAAACCTTCTTCAGGAAACAGGTCATTCATCAGTTGTTCAATAGGCTAGTAGATAACATAAAACCAATAAACAAGCACATCAAAGGGCTATGTCAGGGTGAGTATAATTTTACCCTTGATGTAAATGTATTTATTGGGATATAGGCTTACAACATTAATCATCAATTTTACACTCGTCTCAGTCACC
>JAVQKI010076227.1:0-13697 GCA_036025975.1 Nematalosa erebi
GGGGGGGGCACTGTTGTGTGTATATGTGTGGGGGGCGGTATACACTTGTGTGTATATGTGTGGGGGCGGTGCTTGTGTGTGTATGTGTGCGGATAAGCGTACATCCTGGTGTGAATGATTTGTGATGCCAGCAGCGGGTAAGATGTCATATTTGCACGCACGTCCCTGTGATTTGCTCCAGCTCAGTGTCCCTCAGGGGGATGGTCTCTACACCGCATCTCCATTAGTATGGGGCCTCTGCCAGGCCTTGAGATGTCTGCTCCAATTCTTTTGGATTGGGGGCCAACTGAGGGGTGGGGGTCATGGGGGCACTGGTCCTCCAGATCTCCACACATCTGCCTCCATGCCAACAATGAGGAGAAGTACACACCCATACAGCACAAGAATTAGTAGGTCCTATAGGTATGGAGCACACAAGCCCTATGAGGTAGTATACGAAAATATTAACTTTTTTTTTAAACAGTTTTTGACTACCAGTTCAAAGGGACTCTTGATTTTGAATGATTTTTTTTGGTTTAACCAGATGCTACAAATAACAAATGGTAATTTGTTAAACATAATCTGTGGCAGCAGGTTAGGAGACATATGGCATGTTGAAAAGGTGTTTGAGATCAGATGGTGATTGAAAAGGAATGTCTCGTGTCGGCCACTGGCACAGACTCACTTGGTCAAGTGGGGATGTTTAAATGAAGATCCATGAAGGAGAATGAATTTCAGAAACTAGAGGTCCAAGTTGGGAATCATTTTTTTTTTCAATGTAGAAAAGAAAGTTCGATCAAATACACCAAATATGAAATACCCCTCTGAGACCGAGGCCACATTGCCAACATGATCAATTACACAACAGCTATTTGTTGCTCTTTGAGCTTGCTGGTGCGTGATGGTAGCTGCCATCTTTCCTTACTGCCATAAACTACTTTTCTCGGTTGGTCCCTCTAATCAGCACTTGGGAGACATATACTGTATGTTGGATGTCTACACTGCTGTTGCCAAAACCAGAGGTAATAGACTGTTTATTATATTCTTATCGTTGAAAAATGTTTCTTTCCTCTTGCATAATGCCAAGTAAATGTTCTCATACAATGAAGCCTGTCTTTTAATCGCCCACTCAGTCGTATAAGTACTACCTTGCAGCATCGTTGTCCACTGCCATTGTTTGGGCAAGAGCCTATTTCATTAAATAAATCCCAGAGCCATGGCCCTGGCTTTTGGGGGTGAAAGGGGCTGCCCGGGGGCTGGATTTGGGCCCTGTCCCTCCCCCTGTGAAGTCTGCTTGGCACTGAAGCCTAGTTGTTCTGGGAATGTGAGCAATGAGAAGGAGGAACAAAGCCCAGCACTGTCCCCCAACAGGGCTGTGTGTGTGTGTGTGTGTGTGTGTGTGTGTGTGTGTGTGTGTGTGTGTGTGTGGTGGGGTGGTGGTAGAACTGGGACTACTGGTGGTAGATAGGGTCTTTCAAAGTAAATTTCCGGGTTCTCCATCTCTATGCTCTTTGTGTTAAAATCTTCTTATAACCAGGCAGCATTTGTAAAAAGTCAAACAGGTCCAGTCTTGTTCGGCAAGTCCGATCCAAGTTGTTCAGACATGGATTCTTAGCCAAGCATTTGCTATAATATCCAGCATCCTTGGGCCCCATGCTTCTATCGGCCCCTCCACCCCCTCCCCTCCATTCCCTACGCTCCACTCATTCCTCGCTCCACCTTTCCCCCTCCGTCCATCTGCAGCACGCTCCCACTTTTGGGATGCCAAACATTCTCTGCCGCCTAAAGGCTGGGGAGAGAAAAGGCCTGCTTGACTACCCGTTTGCATAATATCTTTATAATTGGAGGATTTATGGAAAAGACCCTATGGTGAGATGGGCACATGCGTAAAGAGGGCACTTGCTCTGAAAGCACAAAGCCCTTCCAAACAGTCATGTTCAGTTTTGATTAGAAACTCAATTCTAGGCACTGGCCATCATTCAATGATTCATTAGGCATTAATGATTAAGTTCATGGATCGGGCAACTGTTTCTGTCATTGTAATACTCTAGGTGGCCTCTGCACTTAAATATCCTCACTCCACATGCCTACCTAAATGTCAGCCTGATAGCAGCCAATTGTACTATTAAGCTTGTAAAAGCTGGATGGAATTGTATAACTCCATAAATCTTGTATAAAGATTCAAAATTGACTGAAGAGCACCTGTGAAACGGCTTTCAAAACAGCGGTGAAAGTTGTACAATTAAAGTCTAGTTTCAACAACACAGGACTGAATGTCTTCAGAAAGATGTTTTTCCATTGAGTCTGGAAAAGTTTTGTGGAAACTGCACTAGACTGCACCAGTTCTACCTCTAATAGTCTAGCACCATACCACCACCCATTTTCCTAGCTAGGCCCACTCCACTGATAGCAGCGAGGGGAACAAAACCATAAATCCTTCCCAGAGCTGCTGTAGGTTGGGGAAAGCACTTGTAGTCTAATGGAGGCCATACAGCAGCAGCAAATCATTGGGTGTGAATAATTTGGAAGAAAAGAGGAAAAGGGGAAAAAAAAGAAACTACATTTAAAATGTTGGCACTTCATTTTATTTCTAGAGCCTCAGCCTTCCTAATCGGAGGATTTGAGGATTATGCAGGGATGTGATTCTATCTTTTAAGGGGAGGAGGGGGGGTCCCCGTGCTAATTACTTTCATTCTGGGCAAGAGAACGGACCCCTCTGAGACTGAATGTCTGCAGGCCTTTGGTGACATAAATAAATGCGCACAATGCATACAATTAATGGAGACTTAACTGCAAGGACTAATTTCTGCTTCGGCTGTTTTTTTTTTTCCTTTTCTTCGAAGACAGGAGAACTTTCTGGCAATTACTATGCTGTTACCATGGTTATTATGGATAATTCCAGGTTATTTATGCTTGGAGTGCCAATCACACTGAGGTTTCACCCCCTCATTATCTTACTCAGGTTATTTTCTCCATCTGCAAAGTAATTTAGCTTGCATGATTGTAATCAGATTTATTTTTTTCTAAGCAGGCTGTCATTCTTGGAAGAAAAGCATCTCTGCCAGAAGCCAGAGTGAGCCTCTGTATGTCATGCCCACCTTCGTGGCACACATGCCATGCAGCAATGTCAATGTGCCATTCGGTTACCACAGAGAAAAGGGCTGGCTACTTTTTCATTCGCGTGCACAAAATCGAAGACAGGTTTTACGTAACTTAACTAACCATCTTCTTATTCACCACTGTGGCTATGTAACTGCACACATGTTAATAAGACAAAATATGATACAACAATATAGTTTTGAGAAATGCAGCCAAGTATTGCAGGCCTAGACTGCAAAAGACATCAGACCCTATTAGTATTTTCCCATCTAACCACACAACTGCTCATTTCTCGGTCTGAAGAGGCGAAGAAAGGGAGACAACCATTACTTTACTTGTCTAAATGATTCCTCCCATTTCACGTCCTAATAGTGCAGGCAGACAAAGCTGTGAGTGCACATTGTTCAGGCTGCTGCCCGCCTAGCCTTCTTCTTCATTTGTTCCAGAACAATCCACGGAGCTGTCGGCCCATACCGTGTGTAGGGCGAGCAGGTTCCCTCACAGCAGACTTTGTGGCGGCATTTGCAAAATTGATTCCCAGCGTGTTTACCTTTCTCCCATCTTATTAATTAACCCATAAATTAGCCATCTCTGCCTTTCAAGTTCCTCTGAGGTGTTCTGGAAATGAGCTGGTTAATTAACTTATTGTGCCTCTGGCAAAGGGCCATAGATTGAGTGAAAAAGAACAGCGAACAGTGTAGGAGGGAGGAAAATACAGTTTTTTAAATATCTTTTCCAATCATTTGAAGGCAGTTCATCGAGGCTCCCCGGTGCTTTCACAAAGTGCTTTCTGAAAGGAAAAAAGATCGCTGAACAGAAAGAAGACTAATCGTGTGCAGCCATGAGCTTTCTTCAGACGATCCTTCCTTTTCTTCCCCCACAATGGAACAGCACACAAAACACAGACTAGCAAATGTCAAGCCTCGCTTAGGTAAGGTAAGAAGATTTGATTTGTAAGCATTTGCTTCTGCCTTATTCTGCTCTACCCATGTGAGGGGCATCCATTTTTGTTTTCGCTTTGGCATGAAAGGCTGACAACATTGCCCTTCGACTTCTGAGGAGCAGTGTGGCTGACCCAAGAAAAATAAAGAGAGCACAAGAAAGTAACAGGAAGAAGGTTGAGTCTCTCTTTTTTTTCCTTCTTCCTCCTCTTCACTCTGTGTGTTCCTCCTCCCACAAAGTGCAAAGTGTCAGAGAATTTTGGCAGGATTTAGAAAATGTCTGTCTCTCGGTTGCGCTCTTCTTGAGCCACAAGATGGCCACTGCAGCTCTATCAAATGCCTCTGATCAATACTAAAGGGCTTCCACTGGGCAGCTGTGTATGTGTTACATCAGAGAGGGTTGAAACAGAGCAGTATTCAAAGATCTTTGGTTACACTGCTGCGGCAGGCTACTGCCAGCTTCAGCAACAATTCTTCTCAAGTCTCTTCTGCATTCTTCTCAAGTCTCTTCTTAGTGAAAGAGAGGGAGAGTATCGGAGAGAAAAAGCATCCACAAGCAACTTACTACTCTCCTTTCTCTCTCTCTTTCAGTCTCCCTATATCCTCGCACACAGACACAATCATATGAGCGCCTTGGAGATGGAGTCTTTTATTATTAGTCCCGGATACCTGCCTAAGTCAATGACAGGGCCTGCAGGGGAGACATATCAGATGGAGGGGAGCCCCAGCACTCCCCAAGCCCAGCCCGGCAGGCTCCGCTGAGCTGGAAAGGTCACATATAGTTCCTGATGCTGAGGTGGTGGGGCAGCAGTGTGTGTGTGTGTGTGTGTGTGTGTGTGGGGTGAGGGGTGGTGGGTAGTGATGTGTACACCCACAGTGGAGGACAGGAAAGACAGGAGGAGGCCCCAGAGAGAGAGAAGGACAGGAAGGAATGCCCAGAGTCATTCCACTCTCCACCCTCTAAAGTACAGCACAGTGGTGCAGTGGATTCTCTAATGCGCTCTAACACCACCACAACCGTTCACTGCATTCTAACTTTGAATGCATCATCTGACAAGAGATAAGAACATCCCAGGGACAAATACATATGTGTGTGTATATATATATATATAGATATATTTCTTTTTTTTATGATTTTGCAAGCGCATCATAAAAGGGGATTTGCCAGAGTAAATTAGCAAGGGCCCTTGATATGCAGATCAGGGCCCATTAATCAAAGAAATGAGATTAGGATTTCAAATGGGGATGAAGAAAGGCTCCATTATCTTAGCAGAGTGTCATGTTTAATAACGCGGAACGGCGCTGTAATTCACTTCTACTGCACACCCAGAGGGGGCCTGCAGCCTTCAGTGGCTTATCTGCTGCGTCAGGTGACCCCCAGTGTGTGTGTCTGTGTGTGTGTGTGTGTTTGCGCATGGTGTGTGTGTATGTGTGTTGGATTTAGAGGGGGTGGGGCATCACTCAATGAAGTGAGAGATGAGGAGTGAAAGGGGGAGAGATTCAAAAGAAGAAGAGCACACTCCTATGAGAGAGAGGGGGGGGGGGGGTGTGACTGGATGAGCATCTTTTGGCTTTGATGCCTTGTGTCTTGTGCTAGCCAGGGCTGGGCCTGCACAGCACATGAATAATGATTGACTGTAAATGCAGCGAGCTGCTACAACAACCCCGGAGCAGGCAGCACAAGACACATACACACTACACACACAACAAAAACACACACACGAACAACAGCATATAGACACACCGTTTATATGGCATAATCAAAACACTTCCATGAATATGCAAGGCATATTTACAACACTAGTCTGTGTGATCTTTAAGAAGTGCACACACATGCACGCACACACAGACACACACACACGCACGCACGCACGCACGCACACACACAAACAGCATTTAAAGGGAAACTTCCACACTCAAAGGAGCATAGTACACACTAACACATCAACAAACATCACATGGTCACAATGAAGAGATGGAGCTATGAATCAGCCGAACCTGAAGCCTGAAGCTTGAAGCCTAGGGGCTGGAGGCCCAGGGACATAAAGCTGCCGTGTGTCACCAGGGGTAGGCAGCGCCGAAACACAGCTTTTAAACACCGGCTGTTTCTCTTGCTCGACATAGAATTGATTTTGACAAACGTCTTGCCACTGGGACCAACACATAACTCAGTGATGGCCACAAGCCTGCTCTCGGCTTCTCCCTAGGAGCAGCAGAAATTATGCCAATATTAATATTTAATGCCAGGGACTTGGGGGACACACGTGTGTGCAAGGTCCTTTGTCTTTGTGTTCAGCAAAGTGAAGCTTCAATGCAAGGCGTAGATATGTGTGTTTCTCCAGTAGTGGGCATGGAGAGAGAGAAAGAGTGAGTGTCTGTGTGTGTTTGTGTGTGTGTGTGTGTGTGAGAGAGAGAGAGTCAAAGAGAGCGGGGGGCTGTTTTGCTCTAAATAATGCAGAGAGAAATGGTCCACTGATGAGCCCCCACCCCCCCACCCCCGACATCTCACCACTCTACATAGATCTTTGGTCACAGTTCTGGAAGTAAAGCCAGAGACATTAAATAAATACATCTATTATATTGGCCTTTTGTTTTGTCTAGAGGTTGTCTAGTGGCTGTTTTTCAATGCCATAGATGAAGGGCCCAAGATGAAAAAGAAGTAAGAGAGAGGCAGACTTGTATAAATTTCAAGGCGCAAGCAGACTGAACAACACTCCATCATGCTAAATAAATTAACAGATTAGCCTATGGGCACAAGTGTGACAGAAAAAAACATATTATGATTTAGTGACTTGATTGTTTAAGACAATAGTTTATGTAGATGCCCGAAAACCCCAGCTGTGTGTTTAAATGTAGCCTGGTACACATCAGAGGTCATTATTAATGGCTGTATGTGCGTTTCACAGCACCCTGAGTGGATTACTTTCCACCAGAAGTAATTGCCTGCATGCACTATGAATGTAACCTCTCCATCTTTGGCAAGAAAGACCCATAACTGACCTAGGACATTAGCTGCCTTTAAAACGTTTTAGGTCATCCATTTAGACGAGCACTCACAAGGTACCCAGGGTCAGCTAAGCTAAAGAATCTATCGTTCATGTTTTCAATGATGCCTGGAGGAGGTGGGGTAAGATAAGATAGGTGGCATCATAATTTCTGATCTAATGTTTTCAGCTCATTGGTAAAGGTATGGGTTGATGAGTCACATGTGACTGCAATCCTTGACCATCAGGTAAGATACCATGATAAGCTGAGGAAGGCTAAGGAGTTCAGGTGCTGTGTGTGGATGTGTCCTCGTGCAGTCCAATAATGACCATCTCCATGATCAATATGCAAAAGCAGCCATCAGGTCTATCAGCGAGAGATGACTACATAATTTTTCTCACTGCACTCTTTTACCTTTCCTCTCCCTCTCTATTTCTACCTTTGTCTCTCTCTCTCCCTCTCTCTCTCTTTCTGTGCAAACAGCACACTGTAATCGAGCCTAACAGCAGAGAAGCTGATGAAAATTTCAACACAGAAGGAGCCACATGAACCTGTTAAAGGTCAACTCAGTGGGAAAACAAAACTGTTCAGCCAATCAGGCAGCAAACAGTAATCAGACGGCAAACTAGACTTCCTTAACCTGCATTGTTTCCTTTTCACAAAATTGATATCCGTTTACTCATCTCCTTGCCTGCTGTTTTTTTTTTCCATCTGATATGTGGATTTTAATCACACGTCTTCTGGCATATTATCCATTATTTGCCCTCCCAGACTGCCTGAATTTCACTACTTTTCCAGAAAAGAAAATATAAATAGCTGTTGACCCCCTCTTTAAGCATGATTGATAACACAATCTAGATTGGTTTAATGCTCTGTGATAAGGCCCAGGCAAAGACAAATGTTGCCTCTGAGAACTCTAGATTGGTCGGTCTCAACCCAGCCCAAGGCCCTCCGCTCTGACTTAACCTGATCAATGGCAAATGAATGTCCCCTGATAGAAAGGCAATCTGATGACACAGTGTTGAAATACTTAGGAAATGTCACCAGTAACAAACGTTACATGATCCATACTGAGGCATCTGGCAACCTTAAGATGGTAAACAGGTCTTAGTCTTCCTGAAAAAGGATATTTACAATGTTTAAGCGAACACAGAAAGTGTGCACGAGCAGAAAACAAAACAAAACAATAGTTCTTTATTTAACATACTGTACAGCATCATACTAGTAGCTATTGTTATCTTTGAGCTCTCAGAGTGCACTTGACTTGGTAATTCTTTTTACATAATTTTAGTTAAAATGTGTTAAAAAGTGGTTAGGGTGCTGTGAAACGCACATACAGCCATTAAAATATGTTAAAAAGTGGTTAGATGTTCCACGGTGTTTAAGCAGTGTAGCCTATAAATAGCCTGCTAGAAGAATTCAAGTGTGCTAAGGTGAGGACAGAACTATTATTAACAGGTAGTAAGGACAGGTTAGTTAGTAGGTTGGCCCCTTACCTGAGTAAAGGGTGAAAGTGGAAACCAAAGGTAGCCGTGGAGGAGGCAGAGGCAGCCCTAGGCATGGAGAGACAGTCGGGAATGTTCAGTTTGGGCGGGGAGGCTTGGGGCGTACGTCATGGAAGCCAACTTGGAAAAAGGCAGATCTGAAGGAGAAAAGAAGTTTAGTTGTTGAGCAACTGTGCAGGCAAGAAGAGGCTAGCAGACAGATAAAAGCTGTGGACAGCAGGTCAGTGGTTGAATTGGGAGGAAGTGGAGAAAAAACAGATTAATTGAAGAGAATTGTGGAGTATGGAGTTGAGTAGGCTAAAGTTCCTCCTGGGAGCAACCTACGATGTTTTGCCATCGCCAGATTACCTGCGGATCTGGACAGATGGGGATCCATTGTGCTCACTTTGCTCAGAAGTAGCCACATTGAGACATATACAGTACTGTCTGGCTGTAAAGTCAGCTTGGCACAGGGTCTCTATACATGCTGCCACAATCAGGTGTTAAAATGCTTGGCAGCAGGAATTGAGAGTAGGAGGCAGCAGGTAAATGCAGAAGGTAGTCATAAAAGAGGTATCCAGTTTGTGCAGGAGGGTGAGAAAAGTAAGGGAGTCGAATAGTCAAGGAGTACTACACAGGGAGCAAAGGATTTGCAGCTGCAGATTGATGTGGGAGGAAGGTTGCTGGTCTCTCAAGAAATAGTTAACACTAACTTGAGGCCTGACATTGTTTATTGGTCAACCAGTCAACAGGTTGTGTATTTAATTGAACTTACTGTCCTGTGGGAAAGTTCCCTGGAGGAGGCATATGACTGACTGGCAGAGATTGAGAGGTGCTTAAGAAAGGTTGGAGGTTGTGTGTCTCCCTTTTCTATCCTTTTTCTTGGATGGGGTGGTGGCAGGGGGATTCAAACCTGGGCCACCTGTCTGTGGGGCGGGTGCCTTGGCCATTGTGCCACAGAGGAGGGATCAGTGTAACTTGAGGTTATATGTGCAAAATAGGGATAGGTGCCCCAGACCAGTAGAGGGCAGCAGTGCTTATAGTTGGTCAATTAAAGCATAGCAGAAGAAGAGGAGACTGTAAATACCAGCCATTACACAGGCAGCTAAGGACAGGCTCTCTGGGATCATGTGGTGTATTGAGATACAGAGTGGCCAAGCTTCCCGGGGTTGAGCACTGTATGAATCGCGGGAAAGCAGAGAAACACCATAAAACACCATTAGATACAAAGAGTTGTATATATTCAGTTTAAAATCAGTGAGTAGCACTGGCTTTAGAATAAGCACTGGAGTGGCAGGCCTACCTGTGTAATGGCTTATTGGACTTTAAAATGGTAGTTTTTGCTGTAAAGTGGAAGTAATTGGTAGTAGGCATGGTAGCTAAACTTTGTTTGGGACTTCATTGGACTTTAGTGGCTGCAAAATGGTGGTATTTGCTAGTATTTGCTGATAGTAAACTGTAAAGTGGTAATAGTTGGTAGCAGGTAGCAAAATTTTTGGAAACTTTGAAGGATTGATCACCTTAAGCGGGGCGCCTCAGAGGAGGGTGTATAGTGATTAAAAGCCAGAAACATCCGTTGATCCTGAGGTACACTACTGATGAGGTGTTCTAGGTAGTGTCTGGGTAGTTGTAATGGCTCAGGAAAGCTTAGATTTTCTCCCAAAGGTGCTCTTCCTACAAGCACAGGTATCTTGTGTTCTTGGTAAAGTGATGACCAACAAAAAATCTTTATTTTATTATTTTATTAAATCTACCAATCAATCATTAATGTGTTAGGAACACCGTATACTGCATCTGGTTTTGGGTAAAAACATCTGAATAATAACCAAGACAAAAGAGAAGATTTATGGCACCAGCCCCTATGAAACCCATGCTGCGCATTCATTACCACCAAGGGAGGCAGAAAAACTGTGTGATTACACCATTTATTTAGAACTTTCAGTAATGTATACTAACTGCAACAGTAGTTCAACATTTTCTTGACCAAGCTGGAGATTTGTTTACTTACATTCGAAGCCTTAGGTTTTCTTTAGGTTATGTTGAAAAGGCCTGGTGGAGTTGTGGTTATGATGCAATGGTGTGATGAGTGGTTCAGTTTTAATCTACAAACATGCTGTTATGAGTCAGTGTTATTTTGATATAAAGTTTAATTAACTTTTCGTTCATCTTGATATGGAAACTTGATAAACCAGGGTTTTTTAGCTGACTCTGGGGGCCCCTGGGGACTGCTGAATCTAAAAAATGATACCCACAATGAACTCCATTATCAAATAATGCATGGTCTTGGACCAGTGGTTGAAGATGAAGAAGAAGTGCCCCCGCCTCCCCCCATGTTTGTGTGGGAGAAACCTCCTCCACTCTACATCAGGGCAATCAGCTCAGCAGCATCTACAATCCTGGCTTGGTAGATGGAGGGGTGAGGCTCCTCCAGCTGATTACAAATTACAGGCCCTGTTGGCTGACACACATCTCCTGAGGACAGGTGAGGGAATGAACGGGAAGGAATGAGATTCCATCTTGAGTTATCAACAACGAATCATGCCAGCATTAGTCACTATGCAGGAATACAAAGAGGTAAGTGATCTGTGGCCAGAAGCTGATGCTGGGTAAGATAGCACACATGGGCATGTGTAGCCCATTGTTTCTATGCAGTACAAATGAGCAGGACTTATGAATAAATTATGGAATTTCAGCAGCAGAACCAAAGAGGAAGAGAGCTTGCTTTTTGTCCTTTTCCTCATATTCATTCCAAAGAACGCTTTTCCAATTCAATCTAGGGCTGCTGTCAAACAAAAAATAACCCTGAAAATGGCTATTACTTATGTGACTTTAGACAATGTCCTTCATCTGATGGTTGCCGCTATGAAAGTGGCATTTAAAGGAGGAGTGTCTATCTATTTTTAAGAGAAGTAATATGGAGCACCTAGACAATACAAAACATTTTTGAGCCTGTCCTTTGAGATATTGGATGTTTCATTTAAACTGATGAAGTCGTTGAGCAAGCTCTGTCAAAATGACTGGTGGAGTGGGAGATTCAAGAGTCTTTCCAGACATTTTCATTCAATATAAAAGGCAGTTGTGTCCACTTCTACATGCTCAAAACAGCAGCCAAGCAGCCAATGGCTGTAGATCTAACACCTTACTTAAGAACTGTCCCTGCCCCCTTACGCAAAAGGGTTGTGTCTGATTAGGGCTGCTGCTTAGTGCTGCTACTTTTCCTTCCAAATACGTGCTTTTTTCCACTAGTGCAGTCCTAACAATGTTGACTCCATTCAGCTGCACCAAGTTAATTGATAGCAATATGGAGTGTGAGGAGAGTTGGTAATACAGCGTTTTACCAACAACAACAACAAAAAAACATCAGAACATCTGAGCAAACATACATTTAACATCATTCGTACTAAGTATGTTGCTCTGTGGTCTGTAAACATGTGCTAAATATGCCTTAGGTTGTGTGTAGTTGTTTTAAACACAGAGTGGATGTTTCGTTTGTGTCGTTTCCCTCATCCTCTGTGGTTTTTGTACTTGTCAGCATCCATTGTCATGGTCTATTGTTGGATGAGGCATGACAAGCTGATGAGTCCATCAGTGGCACACAGTGCTCAGTTGTTAAGTGTGCATACACATCACACCCCATTTTGCTGTTCACAGAGGGGTCGAATGTCTGGAAAAAGATGCCAAAAACCTTCATAAACAGATGGTTAATATGCACCAGGGACCTGGTAACAGGAACTTAGAGGTACTGGACTTTCATGGTAAGGATACCACATAAGTGTGTCATTGTAGTGTGGCGGCTGAAGGAAGCCAACCCTGAAAGCCCTTCTGAATGCGACAAAATGAAACCATGCTGAATGCAATGCATGTAGATCAAAGAAGTCAAGGGAAGTGAATGAATTACATGATCATGACCCAGATGGGCCTCCCTGTGATGCAGTGCAGCTGAGGGCAGAGGGAGGGGAGGTGGGGGCTTATCGCATCACAAAGCACAGTTCACACTACTCAACTAACAGGGGAAGGGCGGGTGGTTTGCAAATGGACACACCTCCTTGACAGTCCCTGATTGGTCCTCTCCTGTTCACAGAGTTCCCTGACCGATGAAGTGTCAGTAAGGGAGATTAGATAAATAAATGGAGTGGGGAGGAGAAAGAGAGTCGGGTCTATTTCAATTTGGCCAGATCACCAGAGCGCAGCAGGCACTACATCTCTAATAACTATTGGGGAGGGGGATGGGATGGAGAGAGACTGCCCACTTTGTAGATGTGTGTGTGTGTGTGTGTGTATGTGTGTGTGTGTGTGTGTGTGTATTCTTTAGGTAGGAAAAGATACTGTGACACAGCACACAGACGAAGTATCTGATGCTACAGCATCTCTACAAGATTGTTTTCACTAAACCTGATCCCTGACCCAAAAGTGATAACAGAGGTCAGAGGTTTTAAGGTGTGTGGTTTATTTTCCACAAGGTGTACACATATTCACTTTGTGCGTCACAAAGAGTGTTGCTACGTGTCAGGTGGTAGGTACATCTGAGGCTGCTGTTGTATCGTTCCACACGTGTCGTCACGCCCTCTTGCTCTTTTTGGCAATGTAGCTCTGGTAATAGAAGTTGCTGAAGAGAGCGATGAGGCTAAGTGCATAGGCCACCACAATGATATTCATGGCGTCGGGAAAGTCGCAGTCAGCAAAGAGGTTGTAGGTTGTGTGGAAAGTAACAATGAGGAACTGGAGCTGCAATAGTCAAATGCAAATGGTTTACTATGCAGTTTATTTCATGATAGTTAGGCAGTCGTAAAGTAGACTTTTAGTTAATAGTACTTCTGTACAGCATTAGAAAACTCTTATACACTCTACCGAAGGATTAGTTCTGATCTGTATAACAGTGACAGAAATCTGAAATTTGTTAATAACATTAACAACACTAGCTGAAGCTAGACTGCAAGGATGAAGAGCATGGCTTTAAGTCTTCAATGATGAAGAGAATGGCTATAAGCTCAATTTGTAATTGCCTGTGTTGACATCAGTGACCCTGAAAATGCTATAGCCGCGTTTCCATTATCGGAACCTCCGGGCCATTTTACAGGAACTTCCTGCTAAGCGCGTGTTTCCATTGACCGGGCCGTTCCGACAGGGCCGCTTTCAGGAACTTTTACAGGAACCAACGGAGTACCTGGTCGAGGGTAGGTACTCGAGAGCGGCCCGGTAGAGTCGCTGG
>JAVQKI010076410.1:0-12560 GCA_036025975.1 Nematalosa erebi
AACTGTACTGTATTGTTGTTTGTGGCCTGTGCCACTCACCTACTGTCCTGTACACTGTCCTGTGTCACTCATATACTGTCCCACGCCACTCGTCTGCTGTCCTGACTACTGTCTCGCTCCACTCGACTACTGTCCCTTGACACTTGCCAGTTGTTACAAACCTAAACCTAAACCTAACACTAAACCTAACCCATGGGGTAGTGGTAAATGAGTGCCACAAGACAGTATGAGAGGCACAAGACAGTAGGCCAGTGGCACAGGACAGTATGCGAGACAGCAGGCCAGTGGCGTGGGACAGCACACAGAACAGTGAGTGAGTGGCGCGAGCCAGCAGGTTGTCCCCCCACATAACAGTAAAGCGCAGTCACAGTCACAGTAGGTACAGTAGGTCACATGATACAGTAGGTGAGTGCTATGGGAGAGTAGGCAAGTGTCACAAGACAGTATGAGTTGTGCAGGACAATGCACGGGACAGTAGACCAGTGGCGCAGGGCAGTTTACAGGACAGTAGTTGATGAGTGTTGCAGGACAGGTCACGGGACAGTTGGTGAGTGGTGCAAGCCACTAGCAACAGTACAATACAGTTATTGCTCCTACTGCTACTGGACACTAGGCTACTTCAAAATTCTATTCTCTTAATGTCTGTGCCTTACTCTTTTTCTTTATACACTAAAGAGCTCAAGAACTATTTTCTTGCTTAGTAATTAGCTTATGCAAGGTTTATATGTGGACAACGTTTTAAAGATAAGACATAGAAACAACATACAAGACAGAGAAACAACATAAACAAACAAACACCTGTGCAAACACAATAAAAGAGTAATGTCAATGTATTCATTTCGTGCGAATTTTACCAATTTGTGCGTTGTTGTCGTTCTGCATCATTAAGACCGTGCACCTGCGAGCTCTTGCTGGCCCCGCAAAGGTTTGTCAACGCAACAGTGCACTACGCTATGAGGGAATAAGATCCCATATTTAGGTTCCCGTGTAACATGCTACCTGCTTACGGTTCGGCTCACTAAGATCGCTTTCAACTTAACATTTTTCGGCTGTCACTACACATGACACCCGAGCGGGCTGTTTCATAAATAACCTGCCGTTGCAGAGAGGCTGAGCGTCTTGAAGCTGTTGTTGATATGTCTTTTTTGCTCTCGTTGCCAAAAGTAATTAATGGGTCGTCTGTGATGTGCCATTGGCACGCACTGGTGCAGAGACGAAGACAGCAGCATAACCTACCATTATGTCGTCTGCAGTTTAAACCTCATGCTCCATAGTTATTTACACTTGCAATGAGGCGGATCGTTGCTAATAACCATACTGTCGATTGGGAAAAGAAAATGTTGAGGAAAGAAATATATATTGGACTATTCAGTGGGCTATTACATAAAACATTACCTCACAAACAATAAATCTAACGAGCTCAGTCTGATTAATCATTAAAATAAAGCAGTCAGGCCATCCATGTACTACAAACATATTAATAATGACTCCGTGACGCATCCACTATTTAGCGCACTTTGGCACAAACAAGGACTAGCCATTAAAAAGCAGTTAGGCTACCGATGCACTGGGCCAATGAGTGAATATAAAATAAAAAGGCAACTTGATTACTTCAGCCAAACATGTTTCCCTCCCATTTTCAGCTGTGGCCAGTGAGTAAAAAAAAATCCATAAGCACACGTGTTTTACCTAGGCCTACTATCAGACAAGAGGCAGTGGCTGAATAATAGTAGCTACACGCGCAACTGCAGAACGACAGAGAAGGGAGTCGGCAGCAGCAGTCTCGCATTCGACACTCTCGCACCTCCCTGGTGGGTGTGTGTACCGTAGTCTTGTGTGTGCGAGCGAGCGAGCGTTCGTTCATTGCCTACCGTCGAGCTCAGAAGCTACAAACACACAGGCGAAGACGGGCGCCCATAGAAAGGCAATACAACCCGTTTATACAACTAGATGACCTCAGAAGGAGCCATCATAACAGAGATATTGTCTGACGGATTGAATTTTGTGGGCGCGTTTAGCAGTACTCATTTGAGGCAACATCTTAACGCAGAAGGCTCCTCGCTCAGTTGTGGAACTATCGCTGGGCTCCGTGTTTACAAACCGCGCTATTCATATCTTTTGTTTCCGCATTAATTCATTGTGTTCTGATCAAGGTTGTTACCTCGACGCATTGCTTTTACGCGCTGTGGACATTTGAGCAATGGCATTATTCTCTCGTATCCAGGCGACTATATCGTAAATACAGCATATGAACGAGGTCTGCATGACTGCAGAGGTGGGAACAGGCGGTAGCCTCAGGAGCAGGTTTGGATTTGAACGATAACCTAAATGCTGGCGACGCGGTAAACGGCGAACCATCCTTTAAAAGGGGCGTCACTTGCGATTCTCAAGGCTGTATTTGTATCAGCATTTAATTATTAGGTATGCCTAAAGACTAATGGGTTTGTTTTCCTCTTGACACAATTGGCACACTTGGAGCATCGCGATTTTACAGTGTAAGTAGCCCAGTAGGCTACCATGTAGAAGCACAGGTTTAGTTCTTGTAGAGCTTCTATTTCGCTTTAATTAGTGTTCTGCCAAGCCTTATTGCTGTATTCGATCAAAATGCCGGCCGGAATGAAGCCTTTAGAAAAGTTTTTGAAAAAACAGACCACTGCGCTTAGTCGAGCTGGTGGCTTCGGGGACAAGGCGACTGGTACTGGGGCTTCTCGGCGACGTGCCAGCCTGTCCCGAGTGGTGGGCCTACCGTTCTTCAGGGAGACTTCACCGGAGAGCGGCCCTGCCCGGGAGGTGTTCAGTCCAGATACAGAGGAGGCTCCGTGCTGGCCCTCCGCTACCGCGGACATCAGGAGCCCGTCGTTGTCCAGTGACGAGCAGAGCTCAGAGGCGAGCCTGGACACTAATTGGACCCCGCTGCCCCCCGACACACCGGACAACCTTGCGCTGGCGCTACTGGACAGTGTGGCCGGGAAGCGCTTCGGAAACTGTACAGGTATGTTGTTAGTAGCCTACACTAACATCGCGGCCTCAACTGTGCACCCTCACAATGTTACTATGCCACGAAGGTTATCATCACAGGTGCATAATCAAACTATATTTCTGAGAAATGCATGTTACGAATGCATAATGTGTGTAATTTTGGGATTACTATTTTATGCTGATGCGCTATACTATCTGCACACCCGTGTTCACAGTACGGAGTTTGTTAATTGGGTATGTATAAATGTCAGAGTTCTTTGTGCAGAGGTAATTAATGAATTCATAGACAACTTCAGAGATTGTAGGCCTACATCGTGAGCTTTTTAGCACCGCTGTATTGCCACATACAGTGATTCAAAGGTTACATAATAACGCCAGTTTAATTAATGGGTTACGAAATTGGTTTCTGTTGAGAGGGACACTCTTTCTACTGCATAGGACTAGCAGCGAGTGCAAAGAGGCTGTTAATTTACACACTAATGCAGACTTGCACCCTGCATTGTGACTTAATATTGCATTTGCTGTATAAATCAATAATGTAAGTGGTCTCCATTGTACTTGGCAATCATTTTAGGTCTACGTTCACTCGTGCAGTGCACAGCTTTGCTGGAGCCTAGTTTACACAAACGGCACGCGTGCGTTTATTTATTAATTTAGAAAAACGAGGTCATTCCTCCACAAAAAAGAGGAAAGCGTTTGATTTGTATGGGCGGAGAAAATAACTGACAAAATGTATAGCAGTGTTTTTCATGGATACAAGCTACTTAGTAGCTCTACGCATATTGGTAATTGTTAGTAACATGTAGCCTGAAGCGAGCAGCACTGATAGGCGAGCAAACTGGAACGTTGATCAGCCACTGGAGTTGCTGGGTTTCTAATCAAACGTTAGGATACTTAACAGCTTACTGGCGCTACAGCATTCGTTCACATCTGTCTCTTTCTCTCGATCATAGTGTTTATTGCCCAAACAGTTGTAATTCTCTGGATATTGTCGGAGGGTGCTGGCACAAAGATTCTGTGTAATCTGTGTTTTGCTGGGCGTAATTTGGGCTATTGCATGGGACTGCCAGGTGATGAGGGGCTGTTTGAAATGAGCACGATCAGTTTCTAATACAGTGTCACAAAAGGAGTTTGAAATCATTTTAATTTCAAGCTCGGTCTTCACAACCGCATTTCTCAGGTTTCCATCTCAAGCAAATTCCGTGCCATCCAATGTTTTTCACTGACAATGGGGTGTATGTGTGCCTATGTTGCTGCCCTCTGTTTGATAGTCCTGATTTGGCCTCACTTTGCCTCACCAGCCAAAGGCAAGTGTTTGTTTGTTATTTTGCAGTGTTTTTACCAATACCAACATTCATGGAAGTGGCTCAGAACCACAAGATACATCAAGCTCAGAACAGCGGGCCCATGTGGGTTTGAAGCAGGGGGTGCTCAGGAGGTCCAAGACTTTCTGGACAGGTGCCTTAATTGGAATATGCCAGTCATTTAAACTTTTTGCATTTTAGACAGACCTCTTGAACCCATCATTTCATGCAAGGCTTCAGGGGCCACAGACAGCAATTCTCAGGGTAACACACTACCACACAAACCTCTTTTTTCTGTGTTAGAGGTGAGCCTTGTTTATTTTTCCAGAACCATCCTTATTAGATATGGTCAGTGAAGGAACATGACATGAGCCCATTTTTTGTTGGGTAACCATGGAAACAGCAAACAAGATTCAGCTGTTTTGTCAATGTTATGGCTGCCTTGATAAAGTCATGTAAAGTCATGGAGACTCTGATTCTCTAGTATTCCCTGTATGTATGTATGTATGTATGTATGTAGAACCTCTTGGGAACATACACTGTCACATCGAGAGCAGACATCTTGCTTGACAAGTCTGATGGATTGAAGATTTGAAAAGAAAAAAACAGAAAAAATCTCTGAGACTGTCCTGACTGTTGTAATAGTTGAAGATGAAACAAGTCACGTCATGCAGGCAAGTTCCTTTTAGGTCACGGTTCATCTCCAGCACTATTAATGCCAGGGATAGTCTTGACTGTCTTGACGTTACCTGAGACTGTCAGTGCCCTTTTTTGCCTGCTCAACCTGTTTTGAGACACAGCATGCCGTTTTTGCCTTGAGGTAAAGCTCAAACTTTTTTTTGTAGCAAAGCCTAGGGGACTCTTTGAGAAAGCAATGTTAATCTAGGATTATCCAGAGATAGCATTCCAGATTGAGAGGACATATTCTCAGTGGTAACACCGAAATGAGTGATCTTGATCTCACTTTGTACACCTGTTCATCTGAAGTGTGTTTAAAGATATATACACCTCTGTCAGGTTGTTATGTCTTCCCTATCTCAGTAACTGCATAAATAGAATTCAAGCCAGCAAGTCTCTAGATAGGCTTGGGGAGCAGTGCAATTTAAATTGCAATACATATTTGCATGTCACCTCATACAGTTGAAGATAAGCTTAAGCAAGCCATAACTTTCTCCCTCCTATGGCTCCCTTTGTGACCTCACGCTGTGTGTCCATGGCGACGACTGCACTTGAGTCACCTGTCCAGTGTGGCGTGCGAGTGGGCACATCTGTGGCTGTGGGAGTTTTGTGTGTGTATGTGTCTTTTGTATGCGTGTTCCATGCTGATAATGAGAAGTGTAGAGAGACAGCTCCCGGAGCAGCCAGCTCACCCCTTGGGCAGCTGCCCTGCCATTACATAAGCATGTTTACCTGTGCGCTTTCATTTCTCATCCAGCAGTGCCTGAGAGGCTGGCGTGTCGAGGCAGGGAGTTTTCCGGAAAGGCCCTTGATACGGGCACAGGGCAGTTTGGGTATTTTTGTTGTTGTCTTTGCACGAGTTGGCATTTCACAGACATACACCCAACCATATTCCTGGAAGGGAAGTGACCTCCCTCGAAGAGTCACAGTAAAGCAGCAAGTCCTAGGGTTATTTCCAAGACAGGAATGGTTCTCAATGAACAGGAAGAAGATTAATGTTGAATACACAATGGCTGGTAGTGAGAGGGAGATCTTCTTTTTTTAATATATGGACAACATGAAATGGATTTTATGGTGAAAACTCGAACATTTAGAGATAAATGGAGAAAATGAGAGCAAAAGGATGACGGTCTTTGATAGAGGATGGAGGAAAAGGAAGCAGCCCAAATGTTAAAAGCACAAGGCCGTGGTAGCTGTTCTCTCTAGAACAGACAGAGCTCCATTCTGACTAATGTCTAACCACATCTCTCCCTCCAAATCTGCTGCTATTTGTGGAGCTCAAAAAGAGGCAAGATTGCTTCCGATGGGCTTCTGCAAGGGTGATATTAGACAGTGTTCCAGCGCACCAGGGGTTGTGAGTAGGAAGACAGAGGCGGATAGAAGCCAGTTGCTGGCCAGATCCGGCCCAAATCTGTGCCAGAGCCAGGCCACCTGTTGAGGTAATTGGATGGCTCTCAAGGGGAGATGGGAGGGTGAGGGGGATGAAGGTGTTTGCATAGTGCATAACAAGCATCAGTGATGGATGTGGGCCAAACTCTGTTCTGTGGGTTGCCCAGGCTGTTAAGCGGATGTCCACTACCGCAGTGATCAGACTCCCCTGTTTCTGTCTCCTCTCTTCTCTTCTCTTCTCTTCACATCCTTTTTCCCACTCCTCTCTTTTCTGTTCTTCTCTCCTCCTCTCCTCTCCGCCACTGTCCCATCGCTCCACTGATCCCCCGCTGCCGGCAGAGTAGAGCGCAGCAGCCTGAGCCGCAACCAGAGGGATTTAAAAATACATCAGCCGCCAGAGCTGCACCTCAGAACTTCATTTGAAGTGATTGTCATTGCAGCTGCACAGACGTCTTTGCCAGACCCTGTCACAGCCTCAAACACATGCGCGACACCCACACACACACACACACACTTACACACACATGCACTCTCTTTCTCTCTCGCACACACACACCCTTTCACATACACATACACACACTCTCACATTTTACTCACTCTCATTCACTCACTCACACTCGCGCACACACACAAACACTTATACACACACACACGAGTGTATGCACATACACACACATTAGCATATGAGCAAAACTGCATGCACGTGCTGTACCTCTCCACATGGGTGTCACAAAAAGACACCAAAGACACACATTCAGCCCTTGAGCACACATGCATGCAAGCGAAGGCAAAGATACGCACAGGCCCGTGCACTCTTGTGCGTGTGTGCGTGCACAGACATGTTTAAACACAAAAAACCTGCACGCATAACATGGCCATGAATCCAGTGTGTGGTGAGACGCTAAAGGGAGAGTTTGTTTGCTGCTAAGGAACTGGTAGAAAAGCTCTTCTGCAAAGGGAATAGAAGAGATTGTCAAAGAACACAAGACTCAAAAGAGTTGAGAGTAAAATAAAAGCAGAGAGAGAGATGGAGAGAGAGAGAGCGCAAGTGAGCGGCTGCTCTGAGATTGCGTGGGAGGAGTTCAGCCTCTTTTTCTTCTCTTCCTCTCTTCTTCTCTGTGAAAAGCGAGGGATTAGTGGAGAGATGGCTGCCCACTCACTCACTCTCCCTTTGGATGGCTTTACATAACCAGTGGAGAAATACCCCCCTACATCGCCATACCACACCATCACCCACCCCCCCCCCCTGCCCACACACCTGTGCTTTTCTGTGGAACAGAGAGCTGCAGGGTTCTCTCTCTCTGTTTTCCTTATCTCTCCCTTTCTCCCTCTTTCTCTCTCTCGTACACGGTTTCTCTCCCTCTTAACTAACTATGTGTGTGTGTGTATGTGTTTGCATACATGTTTGTTGATAAGAAAGTGAGACAGAGATCTGTGTGTGTGTGTGTGTGATTGAAGCTGTATTTGAGAGTGTGTTAGAGTCTAAATAGGAGGATATGAGGGTATGGGTTAGGTACATGGGGATCGAGGAAGGCTTCTGGCAATGTGCCTGTGTGGATGCTGATGATGTTGTTATGGTTTGCATTTTTTATGAGTGTGTGTGTGTGTTGTGTGTGTGTTTTTGTGAGTTGCTATTTATGCATTATGGTGCTGACGACTGTGTCTTTTCACATGCATACATGTGTTTAGAGAACTGTGTGTGTGTGTGCGTGTGCGTGTGTGTTCACTTACACAAACATAACTGTGTGGGAAACGCAGCTCTGCTGCCTGGCACCTGTTCACATGGCAACCAGCACTTGCCGGAGGAGAGCAAGCCAGGCGGGCGTGCGGGCGTGCGGCTGTGCGGGCGGGTGAGCGAGCGAAGGAGCGGAGGAAGAGGAAGAGAAAGAGAAGCGAAAGAGCTGAAAAGAAAAACTAATGGGGGGGGGGGGGGCAAACAAAAGCCGTGCCCATGATCTAACAACTGTCATGAGAATAGTGAGGAGAGAAACCCACTGGTCCTGTGCGCGTTAGCCAACGGAAGATACGATGCTGCTGCCGCTGCCATCCCGACTCCAGCGCTGGACCCCTCAGACATCAAGACGAATCACACCGGCAGGGGCAAGAGCGATGCCTCTGAAAATGCCCCTCACGCCCTCGGGCGCGGTGCACTGAATAGCGCCGCGTGACGCTGGCCCTTTGATGTGATGGCAGCAGCCGGAGCGCTCCTCGGCTCGGCCCGCCATGCCAGTTTGCCACATTTGGCACGCTGGCACAGATGGCGCTGGGCTGCGGAGCAGAGCGGCGTGGTGCAGTGCGCTGCTCGGTGCCATGAGCTGACGGCCGTAATAACAGCCTTTCCTCTCTTCCCCTCTCTTCTTTTCCCTCCTTTCTGCTTTCCTCTCTTCCACTCAGCTTTAAACTCTTTTGCTGTCACTCTTCTGTTCTTTTCCTCTCTCTCTTATATCCTCCATGCTTTTCTTTTCTGTTCATCTCTTCCTAACCTTTTCCCCTCTCTTTTCCTTCAGTTTCTTTTTTCTTTTTTTTTTACACCTTTTTCTGTATTTCATCTCTCTCGCCTATTTCCTCAGATCCGCTCTGATACTCGCCACTCTCTCCTCTCCCATCTAGTGTTTTTACACTAACAACTGGAATAGGACTGGAACTGTTCCAATCTGTTCTATTCAGTTCTAGCCTGGCATCCTCTTCTCTGCTGTGCTCTGTTGTGCTCTTGTGCTCTACAAACTCACTTCTTGTGTACTCTACACATAAATGAGCGCCAGTCATCAACAACAGTAGAAATAAAGCTTAGTTGGAAAAAAAGCCAACAAAACCGGAACCTGAGTTGGTGTCACTGTTTCCTTATTTCCTCAACAGTCCGTGTGTAATTTACTTGGAAGACTGTCATTTGTGGGCATTGGCTCGGCCATGTCCTCTTGATAATGGGAGGTGTGATGATGGGAATGTGTTGATGCATTGCTCATTTGGATGACCTAGTCGTCTCTCGGCCCTCGTTAAGTTTGGAGACAGGAAGTCACAAGTGAATCATGCCTACTGTGCAATCTGTGTGTGTGTGTGTGTGTGTGTGTGTGTATGTCTGTTACAATTATTGATACGACTTGCATGAATGTGAATCATAATTTCAATAAACACAGACTGCATAGTGTGCGTGCGTTGTGGTGTTCTTGGAAAGCCGCAGGGAGTGTAGGGTATCTTTGTGTTGTTTGAGTGTGTGTGTGGTCAGTCTAGGCCTCTGTAAGTGACTGGCTTGGTGTTTTGATTGGCTGGCAGTTTAAGAGTAGAAGAGAGTGTTGGTCTGGTAGCAGATCGATGCCAACCTTTAAGTCTCAGTGGTATCAGACAATGTCTGGGTTTAAAACTAAAGGTTGCTCGTTAGTCACACACACACTCACACATGCACGCACACACACACACACACACACAAATGATCTATGTGTGAACATGTTTCTCCAGAGAGGGTAAAAGCCGAGTGAGAGGCACAATAGTTCGTTAAGTATCATGTTCTATTTTTGTTAACAGGGTTGGTGGGGAAATTCTCCTGTATGCAGACCAGAGTCAAACCCTCATACGGTGATCCAGAAGATCATTGAAAATTTGATATTGTGACGTTATGTGACACTCCCACTTATGCAGCCCGGAACAATCCACGTTTGCTCCCATTGTAATGTATTATGTTGCTCTACCTTGGTCAATGATTCAGTGATCAATTATTCAATGATCTTTGGTTTCTCTCGCTCTCTCTGTATTCCTGTGTGTCTGATAGAGAGTGAGGATAGTACTACACTTCCTTATGTGCTGTATCTATGGAAGTGTTGTGAAAAGGGCCATGGATGTGTGTGTGTGTGTGTGTGTGTGTGTGTTTCCATGCTGTGCTCATAAGGGGCATGTCCTGTTTTTGTGGGCCCTGTTCTGTTTTGTGTGTTATCTGCCTGCCTAAGGACTGAGTGACCGTGTCCGAGTCTTGTTAGATGGTGATAAGTTAGAAGCGGCTGGCGCTAGCTCTCCTGGGGGTTAGCCTAAATTGGGTTAGCCTGGAAAGTGGGCTAGTGCAGACACTTTATCAACACACCAAGTGTGTGTGAGTGTGTGCGCATGTGTGTTTGTGTGTATTTGAATGTGGGTGTACTGAGCTTATTGGCTTCGGCAATGCAGTGACTATCTCATGCACTTGCGTTTGCACTTGGTTCATTTGCACAGTAGTTTCAGAGATGAGTGTGTGTGTGTGTGTGTGTGTGTGTGTGTTTGGGTGGGGGGGATTCCCTGTGCGGGAGAGAGAACAGCTTTGTGTTGATGTGGTTTGCGGAGTTTGTTCTTTGTGTGAAAGAAAAAACTTGATTGTGTTTGTGTGTGTGTGTGTGTATCTGGTATGTTTTCTATGGAGATGGAGTGGAAGTTGTTGGGAAGTGCTAGCTGAGTCCTGGAGATGAACCAGAGATACTGAGAACAAGAGCCAACAGGCTTTTTAAAAGACACACACACACACACACACACACACACACACACACACAGAAAGTCTCATGCTCTTCTTGCTGTGTATTCCTGTGATGGGCTCTTGCCAAAGCTCACCACAGCGAAGAGAAGGAGAGAGAGGAAGAAATGCAAAAGAAAGAAAAATAGAGGAGGGAAAAAGAAATATAGAGTGTGAAAGAAGCCACTGTGTGTGGGTGGTGGGGTTCCAATTGAGATAAGGGTGCCATGGCAACGGGATGTCTGTCGCAGTTTATATAACTGCACCCTTGCTGCGTGTGAATGTGTGTGTGTGTGTGTGTGTTTTGCTTCCAGAAAAAGCTTATAGCTCATGCATAAACTCAATCTGCATTTTTCCATCTCTGACTGATTTCGATCTACTTTCACCACAAAGACACAGCTGCTCTCTTTCTCGCACTCTCTCTCTTTCATTCACTCACTCACATACTCACTCACTCACACAAGCACATGTTCTCTCTCTCTCTCTTCCTTTCTCTATATCACTTTTTTCTAATGTTGTTGATGTTATGTGTGTATGTGGGGGCCCACTTTACTTCATGACCCATTAGGACTGCCTTCAGTGACCCCTTAATGTGACTGTTGGCGAGTGGTTGGTTGGGAGGGGGGGTATTTGAGCCCACAGCTGAGACGTGACCCCCTGACTCTCACCCCACTCACTCTCACAGGGAGAGATTGGAGGTGGTGGTGGGGGGGGTGTCACCCAACCCAGCTCTCCCAACCTCAGTGTGGTCTAGAGGGGGGAAAGAAGAGAGGGCCTGGCCGGGGCACCAGGAGGAGGGCTTGTTTACGATGGGTGAGCGGGGTCAGGGGGTTCGTTATGAATGGGCTAAAGTTGGGGGTGGGTGACGGCTTGATGGAGTGAAAAGGGGGAGGTGGTGAGGATTGGGGTGAGGGTCACTGGGAGAGACCTGCGACGGTCACCGGAAGCTCCATAACAGGATTACTCTGCCCGAAGCACAACTTGTCTCTGCTGAGATCTGGGAACTAATAAGACATTTGTAAAATATGCTCACCACATTTTTAAAATTTAAATATAGATAGTAGTTGCCATAGTAGCATAGTATAAATATACTATTGACTCATTTAGCTGAAATTTTTGAAGAAACTGCCATTGATGCTACAGTGGAGAGTGCATTCATGAGAGTAAATTCACCTGCAAAGTGACACAGCAATAAATTATTGCCTTGTCACTACAAGTATTACACATGAAAACACTTGATCAACTTCCTGCACGTTTTGAACACATTTCCCCTTGAGTAAGCACGGAGCTGAAAAGTGGCATGGAGAGGGTTGGGGTGTGGTGGGTGATGGATGAGCTGAGGTTAAGAGGGAGGTGGGGCTGGGGGCTGGAGATGGAGGGAGTAGTAAGGTGGAGAAGTGGCCTCTCTCAGACTCCATAGCGGATGGGGGTGGCCCACGGTGCCCCACTACTGGGGCGCTGCTGTCCGCTGCTCAGAGGCTCTGACCCTGAAAACAGCCCTAAATGCAGTGTGTGTCAGGGGAGTGTGTGTGTGTGTGTGTCAGAGAGAAAGAGAAAGAGAGAGACACAGAGAGGGTGAAAAGAATTCAAAAATAAACAGAAGTGTAAGCGTCGGTCACCGGCACCGGTCAATCACTCCCCTCTGACGTGCTGAAAGTCAGAGATTCAATAAGTGTATGTGTGTGTGTGTGTGTGTGTGTGTGTGTGTGTGTGTGTGTGTGTGTGTGTGTGTGTGTGTGTGT
>JAVQKI010076506.1:0-17451 GCA_036025975.1 Nematalosa erebi
TAATAACAGTCTTTGTGGAATCCATTCAGCTTCACTCTCACTCCCTCTTTCCCCTTCTTTTTTTCTGTTCTGTACATCATGTTCTCTCGTTTTCACTCTTCCTTTATTTTGTCCTCCCATTTCCTCCAGCATGTCTTGGGTCAGCGGCTTCTTAGTGGCCAGGGTGGACGACCGCAAGGCAGCCTGGGGGGAGCGCAATGGCAACAAGAAGGGCCGGCGCAAGGGCGGCTCCGCTCTCTGCGGCCCCCGCTACATGAGCTGCCTGCGGGACGCCGAGAGCCCTGAGCCTCCCTCCTCAGCCCAGCCCCTCCAGCAACAGCCAGGCCCCAGCAGCAGCAACTTCAGCTCGCGCTGCATCTGGCAGGAGGACCACTACGGGCGCAGCAAACCCCCCATGGGCCCGCAGTCGGTCGACCTGACCTTCGACGACGGCAGCGGCGGCGAGGCCAGGAGGAGGGCTGGCGAGGACGACGACGACGACGAGGAGAACGAGGAGCGCGGGCGGGGCGCCGGGGCGGCGGCGCTGGCCTGCTGGCTCAGGGTGGCGCGGGTCTTCCAGTCCAAGCAGTTCCGCTCGGCCAAGCTGGAGCGCCTGTACCAGCGCTACTTCTTCCGGCTCAACCAGAGCTCGCTCACCATGCTCATGGGCGTGCTGGTGCTGGTGTGCGGCGTCATGCTGGCTTTTCACTGCGCCCAGGCGGCGCGGGCTCGACCCGCCGGGCCCGACCCGGCCTACGCCTCCACCCTCTGCGTGGCCATGGCTCTCTTCCTGGCGCTCATGGTGGTGTGCAACCGCAACGGCTTCCACCAGGACTACATGTGGATCGTCAGCTACCTGGTGATCGGCGTGCTGCTGGGCGTTCAGGCCTTCGGCGCGCTGATGGTGGAGCCACGCAGCGCCTCCGAGGGCGTCTGGTGGTCCGTCTTCTTCATCTACATCATCTACACGCTGCTGCCCGTGCGCATGCGAGCCGCCGTGCTCAGCGGCCTCACGCTCTCCGCCATTCACGTCACCATCGCCTGGACTACCAACCAGGCAGACAGTTTCCTCTGGAAACAGGTAAGATCATCCCTACAGGGACAACAAAGTATCAGTCTATCTATCATTCTATCTATCTATCTATCTATCAATCTATCTATCTGTCTGTCTAGGAACTTGCCATTGTGGATAGGAATATGACCTGAGAGGATTGTGGTCTATAGTGTGTGTATGTGTGTGTGTTTGAGTACTGCGTATGTGTGCATGTGTCCAGTGTCCTTGGGACGTTGGATTAAGTCATGTTTTCTGAAGTTTGGTTTGGCTGAAGTCTTATTGTTTGCTTTTCAAAGCGGTATGAAGTCATATCTGGAAGCCCTCGGTGTCTCCATCATCAAGCGGTTTTCTGAAATTGTACAAAGGGGATTGCAGATGTAAGACTGTGGGCCTTAAAAAGTCTTCTGTTCCGTTCGGTCTTTGAGCAGAACTCGCCGCAAAAGAACTCAACTACATGACATTCATCTCTACAAACAAGATGATATATCCTGTCATAAGAAATGATGCGTAACACAAACATTTCTGAATGAGCTTTTGAGGGATCATCAAAAGACTTATCTAGGAAATCCACACCATTACACAAGTTACAAGAACATGCTACATTATGTTCCTTCCTTGTTCCAGTTACTGTTATGGGTTATTAAAAATCAGAATGGTTCTGCCCTTGTTTGTAGTTCATGATTGTGATTTATGAGGCGTGTTCTGTGCCAGAACACCTAATGAGAATGTGACAAAGAAAGAACATAGCACTTAACATGAATTATTCAAATTTAAAGGGGTTCATAGTGAAATGTAGCCATCTCTCTGTCACGTGCTTTCTTATAAGCTGAATTTAGATTCTGAGCCACAATGGCATTAAAATGGAATTTAGCCTCTTTGCTTAGGTCTCTGTAGGGCACTGTTAGCAGTTCCACTGGGAATGGTGAGAGGTCAGGCCAGTTAAAGGAGCCTCTTTAGTCTGTTACAGCACTGGAATATCATGATAACATTCTACGGCACCATCCAGGCCCCCAGTCTCATAGACAAGGGCAGCATTGTGATGCAGGCCAAAGGCAGTGGGCGAGGCACCCTATTGAGTGCCGCTCCGCACCGCCGCCGCGCAGCGGACAGATACAGGCCTGCGCACAATGGGAGCCCAGCCCGCTAGTCCCCAGCTCAAAATGCAAAACAGTCCCAACAGCAGGGGTAGAGAGAGAGAGAGAGAGGGAGAGAGCGATAGAGAGAGAAAGAGAGAGAATCCTTCCAAACGAGCACCATACAGTCTGCGGTGGCTGTAGCGCCGGTGGCTAATTGAGCGGGAGGCGATAATGATTATGGCTCGGCGTGGAAATGAGGAAGACGGGGGGGTGTCAGCTCTCGTTCGCCTCCGCCTTCTCCCCTGGACGCTCCAGGTCAGGCCTGTCAGGGGTGTTGATTGTTGTGTGTCATCGGATGATGCGCAAGCCACATCACATTTTCCGACAGTGGGACTTAAGCACGTCAGCGTTAGCATTTATGATCGATAGTCACCAGTGCTGAGCACAGTATGTAGCCTCATAATGGCCCAAATAGTTAGCTTCATTTCCCCCTCATTAAACATGGTATTTCGACCTTCTTTGTGACTTTGCTTGACTGCAACCTAATGTTATAATGGTCCCACTATTGATTTTATGCCAATAGTTTATGACTGCCTGCTGACAGATGATCGCCTGTTTTTAAGCTGTTGTGCTACTCTAGTAAAGTGGAGAGACAGTGAGGTCATGGCACGTCCACAGATTTGTGTGTGTGAACGGTCCTCGTGTGAAGTGAGAATATGTCCTCTCCTCTCAGCGCCAGGATTGGAAAATAATCTGTAATGCACAGCGCGGTGTGAGATGTTACTATCGTTCGCTCAACGCGGAAGGGATTTAGTCTTCTAATGAATGGCCCCTGCACAGCACTCTCTGGCAGAAAGGTCAGGCTCTGAGACATATAAACATTAAACATTAGATGTGAACACAGGGAGGTGTTATTCGTTTTGACCTTGTCAGGACAAGGCCGACCACAGGAATTCCAAACAAGTAAGTGGAAGAGCCATGCTACAAAGCGGAGACCTCATTCAGTCAATAAGTTGAGGCCTTTTTTTCACTGATGATGCAATGTTTGTAAAGATTCAGTGAGCAGAGGTCAAGGTGGCTTCCTTTTCCGATTATTAAGAAAATCACTAGCTGTTGAAAGAAAAACCTCACGGCACAGGTGAGGTCACAGTAAGGGTACCGTTCTCTAACGCCCCCTTCCCCCCAAATACACACACACACACACCCTTCTGCCAGCCTTTAGTTTACTGTTTATTCCTCATATACACATCATGCTGCACATTACAATGCATACATCCCATTTCTGTGCCTCCCCAAAAACAGTTGAGCATGAGGAAGATACAGAGGAATTTGTCAGCGGTGTCATTGACATGATGTTATGCCTAGCAGCTTGCATGAGATAATGTCAGTCCAAAGGTTAGAGTTGTGTCATGAAATGGCTGATAGCTGATGTTTGCTGTCATGGCGTGGTCAGATCCTTGCAGTCGCAGTGCCAGTTTTTCAACTGTTTATTTGCCTTAGGTGAATATGTCTGTTTCTCAGGAAAGGCCTAATTAGTGGAGCTCTAATAGAGGGGCATTCTGGGAAAAGGGTGGGAGGTTGTGCCGTACGCCAGAGCTCTTACGCACCAAAACCTTGTTGCTGGTGGTTATGGGCACGTTCAGTCCTAATCAGTCCACTCTCATTCTCTTGGAGGGAGACAGAGCGAGAAAGAGACAGAGGGAAAGACAGACAGACAGACAGACATTTCACATAACCAGACAGCCTAATCTGTGAAATACAGGTCCTCTTCTGGGAACTCCTGCGTTCTCTCTTTCTCACTGTCTCATTTGCCGGTAACACTGTCTGTATTACTCCCAATCTTTCCCTCTTTTCCTGTCTCCCTCCCTCTCTCTCTCTCTCTCTCTCTCTCTCCCCCTCTCTCTCTCACTCTCTCTCTCTCCAGTCCTTTATTTTGTGTTTTGCATATATATTTCTCCTTGTGATGGACACCCAGGATGAGGGCAGTGCACATCAGGGCCTGATGGTTGAAGGGAACAAACGGTGTCTTTGTGAGCTAGCTCCACCACCAGGATGGGGGAGGTGGTGCCCAGAAGAAATGGACCAGGGAAGGGAAGAGTGTTGCAGAGTATTGGGCCTGAAAAAGTCTGGACCATCCCTCCCTTTCTTCTTCTCTTCCTCCCTTTCTCCCTCACTCTGACTTGCTAATGCTGCTAGTACCTCAAGAACAATGAGCCTGCTTGATGGGCCTCACATTAATACCCTCCCCTGAAGTGGTTTCACCCCCGCCCATCGTGATTAGAGATACTGAAATTCCAGGGTGTTTTTTCAAAGCAGTACTTGTGTCATTCAGCTGAAGGCCCGTATGGTCCACTGAAAACAACACTGCCTGCATGTTCTCTAGAAATTAATCGGTGGTTTGTCAGTAATCTCTCCGTCCGCAGCAGGATATGCACAGCGCTCTCAGAAGTGGACACTGCTCACATTATTGCCTTATCTAGCCCGGAGGAAGCATGTAATTGGCCTCACTATTCTCAGTATAGCTGATCTGTACAGCCAGTCTTTTTATCAAATAACAATAAATGTTCTTTCTCTCTTTCTCTCTGTCTCTCTCTCTCTGTCTCTCTCTCTCTCTCTCTCTCTCTCTCAGTGTCTGTCATGTAACCTTCTGTCTGTATTTGTGAGAACACAAGAACATGATCTCACAAGTCAGTATAGGGAACAAGGGTCCATATGTGTCATAGTGGCTCCGTCTTTCTTACAGTTTCCATGTAGACTGCCCTAAGAGTGTTGGCGAGGTGCCGAGTGTGTGTCTGTGATGATGGCCTGTTCTATATAGCATGACAAGAACACTTCACAGACTTTGTCACCTGCTCTCATCTTCTCACCGTTTGGAGCCGTCAGGTTTTGAAACATGATAGACTTCAACCAATTTACACTTGAGGTGGAGTGGGTGTCATTTCACTCTGCATTGCCTCCAAACTTAACGCATAGATTGCAACAGAGGCATGATTGATGTGGATTGTAACTTTATGTGCCGTGGATAAGAAGAAGCAGATCAAGAATTTGATAGCTTAAAGCAAGCATGCACCCCAATAGATCTATACATGGAATGAAATAAAAAAGCATTTTTACTTGTTGAATTTCAAGAGACAGTGCTGTCAAAAACCCTGGAATTATTGTTCGCTTCCTCATGTGTGACTAGACACAACAAAGCGTGGCCAAGACGAGTAATGTGATGTGGATGGCTACAGGGCCAGTATCAAAAGCAGTGGGAAAAAAGGGTCAAGAGAAAAGACTGACCCTTAAATGTTATACAATAATGATCTTAAATGCCTAATTATTAAATTAAATTATTAATTGACATAAATCCTCCCTCTAATCACACGTGATGTGTTTTTCTTCCTGTTATACTGCACATTTGACCAAATTCATATTTGTAGTGTATCTAATGAAATCCACTGTATTGTGGAAACAGGAACACAATAGTCACTTCAGTGGCACACATTGTGTGTTTGTATTAGTGTTTTGAGAAGGGATTGAAGTGAATAGTCCACCTCCATCTGCCATACCTCCCCCTTACATAACAGCCTGCAGGTCAGAGTAGCAATGGGATTGAGAAGCTGCCGCTGTCAAAATCAGAATGTTGCCTGACTGTGTTTGAAAACATCAGAAATGTTTATCTTGAACAAAGTTTCAAGTCTTTTCAAAAATACTCACTTTGGCCATTTCCACATTTTCTGAATTGACAACATACTGTAATTCAAAACCTCCTCAAATGTATTTGATGACTATATCTTCTAGAAATGACCTTGTATCCTAAGGACAATTTAGTCCTATGGCAGGGGGGAAAAAGCAGCATTTAGTTTCTCTAAGTCGTATGCAGCCTCGCTTGACTGTCATTGAAAAGACCTTTTTAAAAACGTTTAACCTCTTAAGCCGGATTTTTGGATGATGTCAGTGTTCAAACCTGGTAGGCTTTGCAGGAGTGGGCAAATGTTGCTGGAAAAACCTACAGTGGCAGAACCTGTTCCTGGGATTTGCTGTCGATTGAGCTGACCTGGGGTCAGTGGAAATGTACTGATGGCTCACGCATGGCAGAGTAGCAGAGATGCAGATCATTTTGTTGCAGTCATAGGTTTGACTGACTGCGTGTGCGATGAGCAAAGGATAAAGCACTGTTCCTCGGCTATGTCGGGGCCAGACTCTAACTTAAGCACACGCATAAAAATGTGTGTGTGTGTGTGTGTGTGTGTGTGTGTGTGTTGTAACGCTCTCTGCCCTTTGAGAGAGCAACATTTTCTTTTGTTATTATTATTATTATTATTATCATTATATATGCGTGTGTATGTGTGTGTGACAGATCACCTGCTGGTATAGTGGGGCCTCTAGTCATGAGGGTTGACTTGAAGTCTTATTGAGAGGCTGAGAGACCTATTCATCTCTTCTTCATCCATCAATAACAAATGACCAGATAATAAATGGCTGTGTTTGAATAAATGCTGTGTATTTTCTCCTACGACTGTGGCAGCCAACAGAAACATGAAATCCAGTAGCACTCCAAAGCAGAAGGTATTTGCTTTCCCAAGCCTTTCCTTGGTACCATGGTTCACTGTTTGCATTCCTGATGAAAGAGTCACCCAGGCCATTTAGTAGGTGATAAGCAGCCTTGGCTTGACTAAAAGAACTAGATGTGTTGTTACCCATTTGTGCAGTGGGCAAACAAATTGCTATGGAGTCAGTTTGATCTGATTTGCAGATTTTAGATTCAGGTCACCCAGAAAACACTGCTGTTCCTTCCTAGAAGGACATCAATGAAGCCATTATGTTGGGAGTGATGTTGTCCTCAAATGAACTTGACATTTCCCTTAAGGTGTTAAGCCTCCTCTACATATTAGAAAATGCACAGCATTGGGCTTGGCCAGCTTCCTGAAGAGTCGACAAGAACATTGACGAAATTTCATTCCCATTCCCAGAAGGGCTGCCTGAGTTTCAATGCATGGAGTGATTCCTCGTGAGAGGTGTCGATGTCCAGAAGCCCAGCCCTGCTTCGACTCTGGCCTGGCCTGTTTGTTCTGGAGCTCTGAGCTCACTTTCTGGCCGCGCTGGTCACCTAGAGTGTTCTTGGCCGGGACAGACGTGTGAATTGCCACTTGCCACCTCCGTGCCACCCGCCTGTCAGGCCTGAGATGGGGGAGAGTGGGGGTGGAGGGTAAGGGGTGAGGGATGGAGAGAGGAGGAGGAGAGAGAGGGACAGAGAGAGAGAGAGAGAGAGAGAGAGAGAGACTGTTTTCAGCAACAGCAGGGGTGATGCCGCCCTGCACCGTTTTTTCCAGACAGAGGAAATCGTCTAGTCTGTTTTTCAAAAACCTCTCTGCGGAGATGGCCTCTTAATTTCCCATCCTCCTCCACAGTGAGAGTTAGGTCTCTGTCTCTCTCTTTCTCTGTTTCCCTCTCTCTCTCTCTCTGGCTTGCTTGCTCTAAGCTGCCATGAGTCAGTGTCTGCCTCACCCAGCCCTAATGCTGTGAGATGATTGATGTGTGCTTGTGTGTGTTTGTGTGTGCGTATGTGTGTATGTGTGTGTATGTGTGTGTATTTTGTAAGAGAGAGAGAGATGGAGTGTGTAGTATGTATATGTACTAATAGAGATGAACGATAAGAGAAATATTGCACTTGAAATAACTGCCTGGGTGATAAGGTTAAAAATAGCAAGGCTAATAATAGTAAATCAAGTGTGGCTAAGGCTAAAATCTGCAATAACACAGCCTGCATGGCTTGCTAATGACCAGGGCTTTCTCTCAAAGTAAATAGTGGGCTTTGGGACTGAGCATAGGCTGCCTGCTGCCAACAGTTATATATTAGGATTCCATTAATGGTGTTAAGTGTTGATTTTCATGGCACGCAACCCCTGGGGAATTTGCAGTGTAGCCCTCCCTTTTTGCTACCACCACAGACACATGGACACACACACAAACACACACACACACACACACACACACACACACACACACACACACACACACACACACACACGCACACACACACACAAACACACAGGCACACACAGTGCAATTGTCTCATGCCTGGTTGATTATTGTGTCGCTGCTGGTGTAGTCTTTCTCATCACCACTTAAATGTACACAGACACATAGTTAGCCCAAGCACCTTGTTCATATTTGATTGGCTGAGAGGTCTTTAGCTCCATTTCCATGCTGTGTCGGCCTGTGTCTTTTGACCTTGATCCTGTAGGCCCCACAGATGTGCACCAGACCTGCTTTGGGGCCTTATCTACTAGACAGACCCTGTGTGGAGCTGCGCTGTGTTGCCAGCGCCTCTGTGGATGTCACACAAGGGCTTCAGACAGCGCTCTTAGGCACATGCGCGTCTCTGCGGCCATATTTGGCAACACGGTGCCGCATCGTATGAGGGAGATCAGAAGGGATGGTGGCAGCCTCCATTAGCGGATGAGCTTAGAGCAAACTCTTTTGAAATGACGCCGCGGGGCCAAATGACGCAATTCAGCCAGGCTCGTTTAAAAATCTGTTATTTGTTTTTGTCGGGATGATTTCACTGAAAGAGTCACAAAGCCTGATGTTCTGTTCAAAACAATATAGAGCCAAGGTCATCTTAGATGACTTCACCTTGCTGTGGCACAACAAGTTATCCAGTGTTAGTGCACGTGTGTGATTTCACTGGACCTTGGTGTGTGTATGTGTGTGTGTGTGCGTGTACAGTATGGGTGTGTTGGTGGGTGTGGGTATATGTGTTTGGGTGCCTTTTTATGTGTGTGTGTGTGTGTGTGTGTGTGTGTATACGTGTTAGTGCTTGTTTATGTGAGTGAGTGGGTGTGTGTTTATGTGTGCCCACAGGACTGTAGGCCCACTGTTAGGTAATGACAGTTGCCAGCCCAGTTTCCACGGCGTGACTGAAGAAACCACATCAGGCTGTGGAATTCCTGTCAGTCATGTGGTTCTCATGTGCATGGATCTGAGTGTGTGAGTGTGTGTGTGTGTGTGTGTGTGTTTGTGCGTGTTTGTGCCCATGTTAGTAACACTGGCTATGTACTGGACTCTGTCAACACTCAGGTCTCGTAGACTGCCAGACCAGCGCAGTCTCCACAAAAGGAGCTGCAGCCTGAAGCAGGACTTGTTTGTCCTGACGCCAGCCTCCTTCAGAGTCATGCCGCGTAATCCAGTAACTCTCACAAGAAAAAAAAAACTCCTTCAAGCCTTTACTCAGATGACCTGCTCAACAGGTATTTCAGAGTGGGGGTAATCAGAATATTGTTTACATTTTTTTGTTGTGGTTTGTTTTCACGTCTGTGGCTGAGAGGCGCTTGGCGTGGCAGGGCTGCATCGATGTTATCTTGACCTTCCCCTGCACTCGTGCCTCGGAAGGTTTGTCATAAGGTTAAGTCACATGCCGGTGATGGCTGTCTGTGGATGCCATTTTAGAGCGTGCAGCTTGCAAGCGCTAGGAATGAAATAAGCACTAAGGGGCAGCCTTAAAGACAGACTGGAGAATAGACAGATAGAGAGAACAAGGAAACGGAGGAAGGAAGGGAGAGAGCACGCTTACGAGTGGTTGGAGGGAGACAAAGAAAGGAGGAGTTTGTGTGTGTGTGTGTATGTCTGTGTGTGTGTACAACAGGGGGTTGTACACACACACACACACACACATACAGCTAGCTCGGGGCACTGAATTCTCAGAAGCCCTTTGCAGAATTAGTGTAATTCACAGCTGTGTTGCGTGTTGTTGGTAGAATTAGAGGTTGTTTTTGTTTTTGTTTGTGCACTCAAAGGGAGTTGTGTAGCTTTCCCTACACTGAGGACTGTTTTGTTGAATCAGATGACTCCACAAATCCACAGCCTACTTATTCAGTTCCCTCTTTCCTGCCATTGACAGCACAATTTATCACGAGACTCCACGGCTGTTTTGGCTAAATGTTGTCTGGGGGGCTCCCCGAGCCATGGAGAATGAGAAAGAAATTAGGCTTTCTCAGAATGAGAGCCTAGATGCTAGAGGTGGGAGTGGTTGGGTGGGTGGGGTTCGGTGGTTGGGTGTGTGTGTGTGTGTGTGTGTGTGTGGAGGTGGTGGTTGTTGGGTGGAAGATCTGGAGTGAGATGAATGAAAATGTCGTGGCAAGGAAATGACCCGAGAAAGCAGGTCGTGCCGGGTTTAGCTCTCTGGTCGTTTGAAGAAGAGCAAACTTTCACTTTGTCTCTCTCTCTCTCTCTCTCTCTCTCTCTCATTCTCTCTCTCACTCTCTCTCTCTCTCTCTCTCTCTCTCTCAGCTCAGTTGGGCTCTCGCTTCACCCTGTGCTGTGCGGAGAATGTTAACTTTCACTGGGGTGTCAGTTCTTGTGTCAGCGTGTGTGATTTAAGCCTGGGGCGGGTGGGTGGGTGGCCTTGTGGTCTCTCTCCACGCTCTCCACGTGACCGAGCTCTTGTGGTGCTGTAGTATTGCACAGCACCGTGTTACTGCCGCAGTCCTGCTGCCACTCCGAGTTATGGGCTTTTTCTGGTACAGTCTCTCCCTCTCTCTGTCTCTCTTACTCGTTCTCTCTCACTCTCTCTCTCTCTCTCTCTCTCTCTCTCTCTCTCTCTCTCTCGTGCGACATCTAATGGGCCAGCCTGACACTGTGACCTTGCCGTCACAGATCAGCACTGTAGCAGAATGTCAGCCATTTCAGATTCCCAGAAACCCTCGGCCACTAGCAAATAGCCGAGCACCGCTCAGAGTCCGCGTCCAAACCAGACATGCTCGCTGAGAGATAAAAGCAGCGCCCGGGTCAAGTCTCGCATGAATGTGATGTCCAGCGTGTGGCAAAAGTACGACGTGGTCCTCGCCGACTAATATCCGATACAACCGCATGACATTTAAATTGGTTTTGTCGGCTCGTTGGAGGCAACGTCTTTAATTAGAGTGACATTCTGAAATGCACTGAAACATCTGAAGTGCTATTAAAATGATATAACACGTCCTTGTTCCCTGTAGCACTGTGTGACACTTGACACACTGTGAGGAATTGAGGGCAGATAAGGCAGCGAGATGCAAACACGCTGTCTGCACCCTCGGCTCCGGCTCCAGCTCCGGTTCCAGCTCCGGCCTGATCCGCTGTGTTTCCACGGTGAGCGTGAGCAGAGAGGCTCCGACTCGGATAGCTCTCTGCGGTGTGTGAGCATGCTGCTTGCAGCCTTATGTAATCACCCTGTGAGACTGACCCCCCCCCCCCTCTCTCTTTCTCTCTCTCTCTTTCTCTCTCTCTCTCACTCCCTCTTGCTCTCTTTTTCCCTTCCTCTGTTGTTCTTATTCACTATTGGTTTCTTTTTTACTGTCTCCCACCCTTTACCTCTCTTTCCCTCCCTCTGTTGTTCTTGCTCACTATTGGTTTCTCTTTTTGTGTCTCTCACCCCCTACCTCTCTTTCTCTCTCTCTCTCTCACTCCGTCCCTCCCCTCCCTCTCTCTCTTTCTCTTCCTAGAACCCGACTCTCTGTCCTACTTATCTATTGATCTACTTTATCTGTTCTCCTCTCCCTGTTTGCTTTTTGACACACTCACTCTCCCAGTCTCTGACTCCCTGTGTCACATATAGAGGAAGGAACCTGTCCTTCCACGCACAGACATTTGTGGCTCCTGCTTTTATGGTCGGCACCAAAAGATGAATTTTTAGGGCTGTGCAGCTGACGGGGATGGCAAACAATAGTCGGCATTGGAAATGCAGCAAAAACGGAGCAAACAAAAGCAGCACGCAAGCAAACGACGCACGTGAAAAATGGATCGGACAGCAGTGTTTTCACTTTGGCCCCTGCAGGGAGGAAGAAAGCACAACACAGCTGAACAATTGACAGATCTACATGGCCTCATAACATCGCACAAGGAAGACAAATATCATCAGGATTAGAGTGTATTTGAACAGGGAGGAGCCTATATTTAGCAACGCAAACATCACATCTACATCCACTCACTCACGCTCAAGGCCTACATGTTGGATATTTGAACCTCCCAGTGTGTTCTGGCAGTAATAGCAGATAGAAACATGCTGTAGACGAGAGGACTTGCTGTGGACTTTTACAGACCCATGCCGAGGTTATGGAAATGTCACTGAAGCCAGTGTGTTGCCGCGTGTTTACATCATGTCTTCAGGGGTCTCAGTCTGTTCTACCTCTAGAAGACTTGCACACAACTGTCTTGGTGGGGGGTGAGGGGTGGGTGGAGAAAAGGCAATACACAGAGGGCCCCCCCACCCCACCTCACACACACACACACAGACACAGACACACACACACACACCAACACACACACACACACACACACACACACACACACGCCTGCCACAGCTTTGTTGATTTTCGGTTATGTCAGTTCATTCTGCCTGGACCCCCACCAGAAACCCCCCCCCTGTGCAGTGTTTTATCTGTGTCACATCATGGCCTCTCAGCTGGCCGAGGACTTGTCAGAGACCCCAGGAAGCACTAAGGTGGGGGTGGAGGTGGTGGTGGTGGTGGTGGTGGGGGTGGTGGGGGTGGTGGAGAGAGATGAACAGTGCCTGGAGCTAGCCTGTGGATCCCCAGGAGTGAGCGGTGACTTATTGAGAAATCAAACGGCGTGTGCAGAGGGACTGAAGGAGAGAGGGCTGAAGGAGCGGTCGGTGGGATGGACGCCCCAGCTGTGAGCCGCACAAGCAAACGACAACATGTTGTTTTCTTTTCTGCCAGTGCTCCGGGGAGACCAGTGCCAGAGGAGTGCGGAATGTTTGGGCCTGGGTTATTGGATGATTTTTTTTTTTTTTTTTGAAAATGAGCATCTTAATCCCCAGTGATTGAAAGATTTTTATCATTATTGTAATGTTGGGCAGGGGTTGGGAGCAATCATGGTTGGGTTTTTGCGTTTGCAAATCCTGAACCTCAAAGGATTTCCTTTGGTTTGTTTTGTTATTTTGTCAGGGCTTTAAAAAAACATTTATATTCAACTGTTCTTTCACTTTTGTCCTTTTTTTTCCCTGCTCCTCCAATGACAGATGTATGGCACACACCCAAATCTGTTGAGCCCATGGAATCTGGTTCAATTTTTCCCAAAGATTACTCCATGCTCTCACAGGTCGACTGAGACCAATTTTGGTTTGGCATGAGGCATAATAGTACGTGGCTTCCAAATGGCAAAAGCCCAGGCTTCTCCCCTCTCCTCTCTCGCTTCTTCCTCCTCCACTCCTTCCTGCCCCTCTCTGTGACTTCACCATTTCCCCCCATCTCAGTCTCTCATGTTGGTTGGAAATGTGTCCTGCCATGCCAACAGCTTTCTTCCCCTCTGCTCCCTGCCCCAGAGTGTTGCCGTGTGTAAGGGGGTTTTTAACAGCTCATGAGGTGAACAGTACACAAAAGCATCCTGCTCAAATTACCCCATTTTGTGGTTAGGGTTTTTTTTTGTTGTTGGTTCCTGTGACACAGAACAACAATTTACATCATTTTTCGCAGACCACGTAAGCCCCATCCATTCCTTGAATGAGGCATTATTACCTCTTAAAAGGAGCCCTTTGTCTTCTGCTGCGTGGAGAGTTTTGTTCATATCGTCACGCTCTTGCCGCTGTCCAGCTTCAGTTTCTCCAGGACCTGGCTCTTGGAGTGGGCACTCTCTGCGTTGGTTTCCCCCTCTCTCTCTCGCTGTGTCTCTCTCTCACTCTCCTGACAGCAGGCTAAAGTCATGCTACGGTGAAAGAACACAGGGCAGAGGCAATGGGATTTGGAATCTTTTTTTTTTATCTCCCTCACAAAACACAGAACCCTTATTCTGTTCATTTGCCCCCTTGGACGGGTGAACATTGGCAGATGGACATCTGTCATATGAGAGACTATGAGTTTTTTGGGGCTGCCATTTCTTTAGTGTTTTCAGATGTGGCCAGAGACTTCCCTTCATCAACCTTCCTAATCCACCAAACCAAGAGGGTAACCGTGAAGGAACTCTGAGCATCCACAGGTTCATTACGCTCCAGCCTGAGGGGACGTGGATCCCACTGAGAAACTTCAGGATCCTCTCTCAGTCCATTTGGAATATGGTTGTGTGATGTTTGACCTTCTGCAGTTACTTGAGAAATGCCATTAAATATTAGTTTGCTGGCTTAAGGATGGTTAGAGAGTAGCCCTCTAGTCAGTGTTGGAGATGCATACAAAATGACACTTCAAAGTGTTCCAGAGAGTTCTCCCTTTTACAAGTCTTGAGCCAACATGTCAGTGAGTAGTGTTTGCAGGGTTTGTTTTAGCAGAGGAGTGGAGGTTGCTAAGATGCAGAAGTGGAGCCAGTTATCCAAATTTTAAAATGTCACGAAGGCTGTAGTTAAAATTATTTATTTACTTATTTACAGTTCCGTCTTGCAGCTTTTATTTATGAAAACAGTGACCAGGTCTGTGCTTATGTTACCCAGGTTACCACCACCAAGATATTCTGAAGTTCAGGAAATTGTTGATCCACTGCAAATAGACTGGCCTGCCAACTTTGCATTAATCAGTTCTGTTTCTGTATACCAGAAGAGCCTGTTTGTCTGTTTAATTGGGATAATTATGAAATACAGTTCAGGTCTATCCAGACCTTGATGATCCTGATGTGTAGGTTGGTGCTTTGCATGCTAGCCCTCACTGTAAGAGTTTTTGTGTACAGTAAATGGGTATATATCTATATCTATGAATCTGTAACAATGCACACTGTATTTACTTTAACACAATTTACCTTATAAACCTTGTTAGACTTTAAAATATTAAAATATAAATATTCTCTTTCATTGACAATGGAAACCCCCGTAGCCCTGGCTAAAAAGAAGTTCTAGATGTGTCTTGGCTGTTGCTCAACTTTGAGCTGTGGACTGTCCCAAAAAATAACAATTTTCTCTGTGCCAGTCGGCATCGGTTTTAAATTTGTTGTACTGTGAGTAAACCATTGTAATGGAGTGGGCTGAGATTGAAATGTGGTTTGTTTAATGGAGTAAGCTAACTGACAGGCTTCTAATTGACTCGACCCACACATCATCGGCAAACAATGCAATATTGGTTGTCTCTCTTGCCAGCGTAACGTGCCAAAGGCCTGTTTGAATAAGTGGCTCCTTAGTTTCTGTGACAGGAAGAGGTTTGATTCCACATCGAGACGTAACGCGAGAGATTTTGTCCTGCTTGATGAGTGGAGGAAGCCACCATAAAACCATATACCTCCTTATTTGGTGGTTTACCACTAGACATAATGCCCCTTCCCTCCCTATGTTAATGCTACCACTGAAATGTTTTTAACAGTCTGCTTAAACAACCCCTAATCAGGCTGTCATGTTCCAAGATGTCAACTGAAGAGCCTACTGTAGGGATCATGCTAATCCTATGCTAATGTGTGTATGTTTACTCCATGTGCTTAAAATCTGCAGCCATGACTTGTCTGGACATGCCATGCTCACAGCTCGCACAGAGAGAAAGGGAACGGTGCTTTTAGTGTCTGTGCCCCAAGACTGGTACGGTCTACCAAATTATCTCAAATGTGTGGCATTTGTGAATACTTTTAAATGAATGCTTAAAACATTGATCTTGTGTGGAACTGGAGATGGAGGTCTTTAGATTCATCTTTAGATTTATTGTGTTGTATGTCTGGACTCTTTCTGTTTACCTGGAGGTACACACACATACTTATGGCTGCAACATCTTTAATTTCTCTCCCTTTGTTCTCTGAAACAGTTTGGATGTAAATGTGTAATATTAACTTAACCGCTAGCGGCATCGGGGGGTAGGGGTGGGGGTTGTATCACATTCTTTCAATGTTTAAACATCAACCCCGAAACATATACAGTCATATTGATCAAGCAGTTTTATATTTACACAAGACAGTTTGGATTGACCTGGGTTGCCAGTGTCAAAATCTGACATTGATATTCAAAACATTTCCAGCTTGGTTCTTTGTGCTTATTAAGTGGTTAATACAACATACAGTTTTTTTGCTTGATATTGTAAAACCCAACAAGTGTGAAAGATTACAGCATGTGTGTGGTGTAGTGAGTAGGGCCAGAGTCTTCTTCACTAGGTGCATCTCAGAGTGTCCATGAACCTGCTGATCCTTTGGGTCAGCAGCACCTTGATCTTTGGCTGAGCAGATCTGCCCTGCAGCCGTTAGATCATGGGAGGATGGTCTCTGCTCCAGTTGCAGATTTACCCAGGAAAGGACTGATTAACCTGGGCTATCACTCTGCTTCTGTGCACCAGTAACTATTTCACCTTGCTCTTTCGAGGTCGTCGTCAGTGGTTGCGCAAAAATAATGGGACGGAATGTATCCAGATAAGAAGACAATTGAAGTTTCGCTCACGTGGTGGAGTGATTTCTCTTTTATTACTTTAAGTGGAAATTCATTGCTAAAATGGCATACTTGATATGCTGCAGTAACTCTGAGCTCAGATCAGATTGTGGAGCTGGCTGCCAGTGGAACAGTTGAAATGGAAGCCCTTAAGTCACACTTGAGGCTGATTGACTTAGTCACATGTCTAAGAGGCTCTGAGGCCCGTGATAGGCTCTCGCCCTCGGATCAGACCGCCCCGCTTTGATGTTACGGTTTTGGGGAGCTGACACAGTTTGGTTTTAACCGCAAGGTCGAAAGATCATTGGAGCCTCATGGCCTTTTAACAAACTCAGCTGTCGATGCCACATGCTATTTGGGATGTTAACCACCGTTTGACTTCCAGGCAGTCTCATTAACTCTGAGAGTTTTAGCGCTTGAGATTGCTTTCATCATGCTGATGAATTTCTCTTTGTGACTAACCCCCCTCTCTCTCTCGTTCTCTCTCCACTCCCCTCTACCATAATCACTATTTCCTCTGTGCCTAATGCCTATTTCTAAGCACACTGAGCATTTCCCCATATATGTACATGTTTAGATCATTTAGCAAAAGTATTGTTCCTAATGGAGCCAATGCCTGAGCCTACTATGAGAGCACAGATGTTCTCCATACACTGCCTGGTTTTCTCTGAGCCCTGATGCTAGCACTCTTCAACCCCATCCCTCTCTCGCAGCGCCTCTCCACTGTGAGTGCACAATCAGCTCGCTAGGCAGGGTGTGTGTGTGTGTGTGTGTGTGTGTGTGTGTGTGTTTGCATGTGAGTGCGCGTGAGAGAGAGACAGAGTGTGTGTGAGTATGTGCGTTTGCGTGTGTGTATGTGTGTGTGAGAAAGAATGAGAAAGTGAGAGAGAGAGAGAGAGGGAGAGAAAGAGAAAGAGAGAGAGAGACAGAAATGCGCCAGCCTTAGATGTCTTAAACCAGAGCCAGGCCCAGAGCTATTTATATCAGTCATCTGAGTAGCATATTGTGGCAAGATGGCCAGCCGCCAGCGGGCTGTTCGAATGTAC
>JAVQKI010076605.1:0-16089 GCA_036025975.1 Nematalosa erebi
AACATATTAACGATATGAATATTAACTTCGAGTGGGCCATAAAAAAAAAAAAAAAAGGCTACAACAGCAGTGCCTGTTTAGTCATGAGTCCACATTACAGTAGCTTGATTTTACACATCATCCATAAAGACAGATGGTATCAGTGACTGCATAGCCTTCCTTTGGTCTTTGCTACTGTATGATATCCAACCATGAACTCCACAGCTAAATTTAGACACATATTGGTTCTGCCAGATCCAGTTTGGTTACAATAAAAGGCGTGGAGTAATATTAACACCAAGCACCCCCACCCTCCACTCCTACCCACAAGACATGAGTGATTTCAGTGGAGATGACTGTGTGACACGAGTGGCGTGTGGAAGAGATTAATGACAGTGGAAAGGGAACTAATCTCTTTGTGTGTCAGTCCTGAGTAAAAACATAAGGAATAGCCATCTTGTGGTAACAGAGGAGCATATTTTAGTTTGTGTAGTATGTGCAAAAACGTGCAATGAGACACTTTTCCCACCAGTTTCACCAAATGGAAAGTGTATAGCTGTATAACTTGTGTATGATGTTTCACATTGATTTGTTTAATCAAATGTTTTACACTCAGTATGCTTCCTTTGCATACAGGCATATATCCAAGTTAATTTCCCAACATATGCTTAGGGTTTCAGATGCACCTTAATTAGCACTGTATATTTTAGCATCTCATTAGAGAAACATGTATGCTGGAGAGTCACATGTAACAAACATGTTACAGTATATGTGGAACTGATGTTTGTCAGGAATCTTTTCGTGGCTGATTCAGCCTAGGGCAAAAAAAGTACTTTGTGATGACAGGGATTTATCTCCTTATTGGTAATGTATATCACACTGGGAGGTGTCAATTGTTCTTGGGTTTTGTGTTTCATTGATTGACTGTGCTGTAAATTAAGTTTGCCTAACAGGAAGGAGAATGGCTTTTTAATTGCCTCCATTTTCTTTTTAAAAATGGTGTGACTGTTGGCTGTCAGCAGCTGCAGATGCTAAGCAAACTGTTTCCATTGCTACTTTCAGACACCAGATGCTGTCTCATTGTCAGGACTGTTATATTAATTACCTTGAAGAACTTGGATGTGTGCTGTGTCCTCACAGTTAATCGAGACTTGAAATAAGAGCCTTTTTTCTCTCAGAAAAGTGTCAGTAAATTCCTGACTGTGCTTCAAGGTACTTCTGGCTGTCTTGAGTGAAGTGAACACTTTGTACCATTTCAGCACAGAATTACTGTACTCACCTTGCAGTTTTAAAACATTTAACACTACCCATGCAAGGAGTATATCTACACCTTATTTCAAACACGGGCTAAGAACCAAAACAGAACTACTCCCAACGTTCCAATTTTAGGCAAAAGGTTTACATAAAACTTATACAACAGCAACCACAATAGGAACAGATCTACATACAGTATAAAACACTAACAACAGCAACAATAACAATCTGTCCTTTCATACCAACCCTGAATTTGATTGATTTCAATGAGACATCCCACCCCAGCATAGCTACAGGTGCGAGGTGATTTGTGCAGGGCTATTGACGCCAGATGTGCATAATCCATTATCTCGGTGGCGTCTATCTGTAATAACGCAAAACAGAACAATGCCGCCAGAGTCGGCTAAGCCCAGACAGGACTGTGATTGGCCTCCTCTACGGAGATCCCGGGTCTCAAACACATAGACAGAAATCAATTGGGAGGTAAATTGTGCAAACAAAATCCATTAGTACCTCTCGGCTACAAGATGTTAATTATATCAGATGCCACAGGCTTTAATTGAAATTACCAGCATTATGGACTGAGAGCCAAAGGACACCGTTTCTGTTGAGGGAGACGGAGGGAATGAGAGAGAGGAGGAGAAAGAGAGAGAGGGTGAGATAGAGACAAGGGAGGTGAGAGGGGAGAGAGCATATGTTCTATGTGAGCTGTAAAGCCACCATGAATAATAATGTTTACAGAGTAATTTACTAGACTAATGCTTTTCCCCATTTCTGTACCAGGCATCACAAATTGCCAGGCTTTGAGACACATTCACATGCATGGCTGGTGTTTTCCGCATACCTGTGTGCAAATTCAAAATAACTGGTCTTACTTTCAGTCGATAAATATTGAGATCAAGCCTCCAAATGTTAATTGATTACAATTAGGGATGTTTAACATACAAGATAAACACAAGAGAAATGTAACTTCAAGCAAAAGACAACTTAACAGAGGACAGTGTTGGTCATGTGATGGTATTCCAATACTTGGCACACTATGTGTGTTCATGTAGCCTACAGTACTTATTTTTTCCAAATTACTTGACCAAGAAGAAGTGACTGTAATTTGTGTTTGTGTGTGTGTGTAAGTGTGTGTAAGTGTGTGTGCATGTATGTGTGTGTTTTTGTGTGCGAGAGAGAGAGAGAGAGAGAGAGAGAGAGAGAGAGAGAGAGAGAGAGAGAGAGAGAGAGAGACAATATGGAAAAGTCTGTGGAAAACATGATAAGATTCCTATCTGTCCTAACAGAAGAATGTAAGGACCATAAGTCACCGTATATAATTTCTATAATCCCCATCGAGTTTTCTGTGTATGTGTGTGTGTCTGTCTGTATGTGGGTGTGTGTATTTGAGTGTGTTCGCACTCACTCAGCAGGGTAGCCTGAAAAGTCTCTGTGAGGGAGCCCAGTGTCCAGTCAGGCAGCCCACTGAGTAATGTTGGGCACAGGCATATCCAGTAGGGGTATATGTGTGTGACCCAGTGGCAGTGTGGCTCGCTCCTGGCCATCTGCGTCCCTGATGAGGCACACCTCTGGGACCTTAGGGGCCTGACCCCCTCAGATGACATATTACCCAGAGTTTAGACCCAGTGTGGTCCGTGTCCTTGAATGACTCTCCTGTTCTCTCCTGTGTTTGTCTCCCTTTGGGTATTTATTTATTTACCATGGATGCCACAGTCTCTGTGAGGGATGCAGGCCACCAAACTATATATAGGGGTTATGGAGAGCAGGGGGATCACCAGCAGTCCTAAGCTGCCATAAAAGAGTTTTTGTTTGTCAGTGGTATATGGAAAAATTACTGAAGCAGCAATTCCACTTGTAACAACAGCACAAGACAACACTTGGAGAAAGTGCACTTATGCTCCGGTGCAACTATAACGACTGTGTTTATTAAAGTTATATTGATAAAATGTATTCAATCATGGTTTAGGGCAGGGGTGTGCAAACTAAGGCCCGGAGGCCAAATGCGGCCCTGCTCTGTTTTAAGTGGCCCGCCATGAAGTAAAAAATAAAATTTTATGTGGTCTATGTGACATTAATCAAATATTATATTATATATCCATCACACAACATAGTTTCAGTACTGGTGTGACATATTTGTCAACAGCATCATCAAACAGTGTAGCATTAGACAGCCTGTTCAGATCTAAAACGCAGTCGTTCTTTCACTTTTACGTGAGCTTTCACTTAAAACCGGGGGGTCATTTTGCATTGGCCCTTGGCAACTTAGATTTTTCAGTATGTGGCCCGCAAACAAGAAGTTTGCCCACCCCTGGGGCTTTATCCGTGGGTGTGGATGCTATTATTATAGTGATGTTTCTCTACATTATCAATTTGATACAGAGGTCAGAGCCGAGGGATGCAAACATGCCTTTTTCTGGGCTATAACTCTTCTTATAAGAGTTTATTTCACCCTGCTTTGAGCAGGGAAGAGTCAGATTGGGTTTGATACTGTGGAGGTGTCAATTAGTCCTGTCTTACTGACATCTCTTCAGAGCTGCCTCTTGCTGTTCACAACATCTAAAAGTTGATGTCAGATGTGTTGTATTACTGCGGGGACAAGAGAAGGTGTAACTCAGTAGGAGGTGTGTGTAACTTTGGAAAAAACAGAATGTATATTCACTGTTAACTGTGGTGGTTCACAATGTGCCATGTTCTATCCTACTAACTAAGACAAAGAACTAGCAATACCCTCCAGATATACCCTCCACATGTCAGGGAACACTTGTCAAAACTTTCCATGCAGTGTAAAAATACTACTACTACTAAAAAGAGAACACTCAAACTCAGTGGGATAGATGTGAATACAAGTACTGTGTTTTTGTTACTTTCTATGAACCTCTGTTTTCTTTCTCGTACTGATCTTTGAGGAGTGAGTGCAGAGAGAGAGAAGCGGGTAGAGACAGGAGATGGATGTCACCGTAGTTGTGCCCGATGGGCATCCGTATGGCTGGCATTTCTGTCTGTCAGTAGAGAAACCACCACCGCTGCAGTTGCCAAAGGCAGTTGTCGCATTACAAAACAAGATGACAATGTGAGGGATGGGCACAGGTGAGAAAAATACTGTGCTGTGAATATGGCGGATATTTATGTGTATAAAAAAAGAAACTTGCCTTCTGACAAGACTGGCGCCTGTTCTTTCTTTTTTTTCTTTTCTGCTCAATTGATCTCTCCATTTTTATTCCCTGGAAGTAACAGCCCCGCAGCGTCATGTTTTGAAAATCTGCTTTTTTTTTTCTTTGCAAGGCAGGGCAATGCATTTGTAAACAGGCAGGTAATTTGAACCCCTTCACAAAATCCAAGCTCTCGGGCTAAACGTAACTGAAACAGCATGGATATTTCCTGTTCAATATTACTAAAATATGCATTTTGGTTGTAAATGAAAAGTGATACAAGCAGGATATGGAATTGCAATACAAGCTGAATGAAAATGAGAAACAAAACAGTTTGGAGAAAAACTGTTCTATGTGGATCCTGCACCAGTGCCCTTCCTGATGCATCACAACTTGGCTCCTGCTTAAAAAGAGAATAGACAAATTTGTAAATCTAAATATACATACTTGTTAGGACTCACAATCAGGTAGGATTGCAAGTGTACAGGTCTCAGAAGGTCAGGCTAGTTAGTTGGTCAGTTACCTGACAATGTGTCAGATTCATGTCGTCCATCAATCTTACTCATGCCGTGTGATCTTTTAGACCTTCTCTCAATCTGCAGCATTTCTGTTGCTCGGTACGCCACACCACCATCTACTCAGATCCTACTCCTTTTGTATGCTCTCATCTGCTTGGAGCCTTTAAGATAGATTACCTCTCTGAGCCATCTCTCTAATTTGTGGCTCTCAAATGTAAAAAAGCAGCTCTTGAGTGCCTTATTTCTGGAGTTTTTAGTCTAGTTAACTGTTTGCATCTTTATCATGTATAAAATAATCAAGGTTTCTTGGATCTATGATTAAGTAGCTTCGGATCAGTGTTGTATAAAGTACTCAGAAGTCCTTCTTGAGTACAAGTACAGATACCTGACCAGCTACCCTTTGGTTGAAGTTTAAGTCACCCAATAGCATGTTACTCAAGTACAAGTCTAAAGAAATCTTGTATTTACAGTGCTTGAACTGTATACATAGAAGTAATCTATGATTAAATGTACTTAAGTGAGGAAAGTAAAAGTACAAGTTGGCAAAACAACAACAAAACATTTACAACATGTAGCTTACAACAAATTTCAGAAAATGTAAAGAATTGTCCAATAACAAGTCAGCTTCCCCAAAACTTGCTGCAGTCACTCATTTGACTTCCAAATTCAATTTAATCTGATACTTGTAACTATTCTTCCAGCTGAAATGTAGTGGAGTAAAAAATATGCAATTAACTCAGTAAAAGCTGACAGATTTTTAACAACTCAAGTATAGATACTCCCAAAACATACTTAAGTACATTACTGAAGTATTTTTACTTAGTTTCTATACATCTCTGCTTTGGGCTTTCTAGTGCTAAATTGGGTCACGTCTCTTATTGCTACCCTCATATTTTCCTTTCTTGTCTCTGTGTTATTGTGATTAGGCAGAGCTTGCACCAGGCTGAAGAATCAGTTCTGTCTAATGAGGGATGAAAGCAGAGGGATAACCTATTATTATGATTGGCAAGTGTTGTACTAACAAGGCACACTGATAGCTGGTAGTGTCAGTGCACCGACTTTACCATTTACCATGCCACTTATATACAAGAATATATAATAACTTGGCTGCTATTCTTATCATCAGATGTCAAGATAATAAGGAATCAGTTATAATGATCTGTTATTACAAAACTACACAACACTGACGGTGTTGTTTTCCAAATTATCAGTGAGTTGGCCATGGAAGGTCAGGAGTTCTCAGTGCAAACCCTACCCAAACTAGCCAATAGGGGATGCTCTGGCACTTTTCTCAAGCAACACATAAACAACACTGGGCTCCATATTGATCAAACAGCACCTCTCTGGGCTGCTCTTCTCCTCTCATCTATAAGCTTGAGGAGAGAGAGAGAGAGAGAGAGAGAGAGAGAGAGAGAGAGAGAGAGAGAGAGAGACAATGCATGGAGGTAGATGCTTTCAATATCCAAGATTCTTTTTTAGCGCAAGAATTTAGGCTCCCACCATGTGCATGATAAAATTACGTATTACATATATCATAAGCCTGTTATCCCCTGGACATTACCATTTTAATGGGGTATTAATCAGACACAGCATCAAATAAATCTATTATAGGCGTATTATAGGGTTTTAATAGACCCAAGAGATGGTCTTGGGTTCCACCTGTATTGTGCTAGTGACAAGACATTTTCTCAACTACCTCCACATCTCTCTCTCTCTCTCTCTCTCTCTCGCTCTTTCTCTCGCTCTGTCTTTCCCTCCATCCATTTAACCATCCCCACCAGCTTTCTTTCATATCCTTCCACTTCTCCCCTCTTCATCACACTCTCCCTCTATTATTTTCTCTTTCTGTTTCCGGTTACCCAGGTTCCCGTCATCATCATCTGCCTTTCCTCCCCGGGAGCCTTTGATCATCTCCCTTTCTCTGCACCTTATCTTCTCTCGCTCTTCTCCCTCATCCTCCAGCCTCTCGACGTCCTCTCTCCATTTCCCTCTCTCTCTCTCTCTCTCTGTCTGTCCTTCTCTGAGGCTCATCTCATCTCCTGTTCCACTTCTCTTCTCTCCTCTTTCTCCTCCTGAGCCTCTTGACTGAGAGCGCTTGTTCGGTAATGGAGGAGGACTGAGTCGAAGGCTAATGCCAGGCGACTGGAAATCCATACTACTCACTTTTAGGCCTGGGGAGGGGGAGGAGAAGAGGGTGCAGGGCCCAGGCGACAACATCTGGCACATGATTGCGAATCCAGCAGCCCTCAGACAGTCATGCCTGGTGGAATACAACAAATGTGTGAATGTCACTCACTCTCGCCCTCTCTCTCCTTTTCTCTCTCTCTCTCTCTCTCTCTCTCTCTCTTTCTTTCTCATGCCTTCCCTGTCTGGCTGTGTGTCTCTCCCTGTTAGACCATGTCAGCTCTGAGGATGTTGGAAAAAGAGACAGGAAATAAAATGGACAAAAAGCTGCCCGTTGTTTGCCGCAGGGCATAGACGGAGTTGAGATGGCAGCTGTGTGTTTGTGTGCGTGTGTGTGTATGTGTGTGTGTGTGTGTGTGTGTCAAAGTGTGTGTGTTAGTTAGTATGTCTATGACCCCATGACAGGCTGGATAATGTGAGGGTGCCAAAGGAGGATGTTATGCTCTTATGCACTGGTTCAGGGTCAGTGATATAGTAAGCTGCACACACTTCTCTGTGTCCTTGGCTTATTTGTTTGTTTTTCCTGTGATTACCAGTTGGTATGATTCTGCATGTAATAATACTGGATGCAGACGATATTTTCTGATAAAGACATAACACATTTGGTAAATGTACTCATATGGTTCATCATTCTTATTTTGGTTTGCCTTATGCTTTCACTGAAACTGGAAAACATCTCCAGCACGTATCCTTGTAAGCTGAAGTAAGTAAATTATACATTGCACCTATCAGACGAGAACACCTGTGTTTCTGAGAAAACATACATGTCAATTAAAAGTTATATCTGCTTCATTTTCTTTGTGTATGTTTGTGTTTGTGTGTGTGTGTTTTCATGTGTATGGATGTGTGTTTGAGTAAGTGAGTGTGTGAATGTGTGTGTGTGTGTGTGTGTGTGTGAACGCACGCACGTGTGTGAGTGTTACTGAGTAATCCACTGACTGATAGAAGTGTGCATCTCCTCCCTCATCATGCCAGCCTCCCTGTGGTTCCCCGACATAATGCTTCATCAAATTACCAGTCCAAATAAGCTTGGATGTGATAACACAGCCACTGCAGCCCCCTCAAGCTATGCGTGGGCTTAGCAGGACGTAGTTAAATCAATTATCACATGTTTGTTCTTCACAAAACACCCTCGACGGTTACTCTGACCTTGTAGGAAAACAGTGTGAGAGCAGTTTCCATTTACAAAGGCGAAAGAAAATATCAGTAATCTTTGAAATATAGCTATCAGACCGAATGGCAGAAAATCATCGGTAGCAAAGAAATATCCTAAGAGAGAAATATGTTAAATGTGAAATGTACTGTCTGGTTTGCTGTGGCGGAACCATCACAACAACCCTAGGTTTTGAAGTTATTCACTTGAAAAAATCGATACTAAAATCCAAAAAAGGTTTGGTTACCCCCTTGATATTTTTCCAAGTTTCTCCAAGCCTTATATACCCTTTGGCCTCTTCTGATTGTTTTTACACACTGCAGTGATCACTATGGCATTAATATTGCTCCAGCCTCATTCAAGAGCACAAATTGGCTGCCCAATGGACTGAGGAAAGTGAGTGGAGTGAGCTCCCCTGTTTCGGGAAACGGCTTGTGCGGGACCCAGGAGGCATGTAACCCCGAGCTGACACCCCACCCCCACCACCCAAACCTCACCACCTGCTCACCTCTCCCATCGCCATCCCAATCCCAATCAGGTAGTCTAGCGGCCTCTCAAGAGGCCCTGTGCGCAAGAGCCAGAGCTGCAGAAAAATCCATATTCCATTTTAGCCTCCCAGGCTCCCCTGGTACCTCAACATGCATGTAACTCCAGAAATGTGTGACTCATTAGCAATCCGCTAGATATGCTAATATTTCATGTCAATGTGTAGTCTGGACAGCAGCAACACGGAGCGGCTTCAGGGGTGGAATGTGTTTGCTCTCACTTCTGTAATTATGACCTCTCAGTCCCTTTATTCATGTATATCTTATTTCTACTTTAGACTGTAAATCATTTACATATTAGCATGTTGTATATTATGCTAAAGTAGCATGATCTTTCATCACGTTTGGTTCTTTTTCTAACTTTTGGTAATCGGCAAACAGCATGAGATGTTCATCTGCTTATTGGATTAACACCAAGCGTTATGTTTTTAAAGTGCCCTCACAGTATGTTTTTGTACATATAGATGTTGCCATTTGGATACATTGTGGTGTCATTTTAAAAAGTCAACATTGGCGTCCTTCCTGTCTCACACACCAGACAACACAGTTGCATTACCATCATCAATTTGTCACAACAGGCTTTAAGGAGAATGAGATCTGATTGTGTGTCATTGATTTGTGTGCTTTTGACATTGGTCTCCCTGACTCCCTGTCTTTGAGTGTCATGTCTCTATCGATCGCTTAGCCAATCAAACACTTCTCAGAGACTGTTTTTCTTCTTGAGATGACAACACATAAATATGCAGACTGACCTAGATTCAGTTATGTCCCAATGTAGGCTAGTGCTACTGGTGAGGATGGCTTCTATGGTGGACTTTTCACTGCCTCACATATTTACATTACAAACAGAATCACCAACCCTAGTAGGAAATCGAAACCATGAAATCCATTTGATGTCAGGCTGGAATGCTATACTGGTGAGATAGATAACATCTGTTAGAAGGATTCTTTAGTGTTATACATTATGTTATGCATTTCAAAAGATATGTAGTTGTCCCAGCCTTGAATTAAGGTATGATTAAACATTTGTTGATTATTAGTGTGGGAAAGGTTACTGTACTGTACATTAGAACAGACAGTATAGCACTCGTTCCCTCTATATATTCCTCTGTGCCGGGGTAAAAAGTCTAACAATGCAGGCATTGACTAGAACCTATACATGATTAAATAATATTGGCACCTCACTCTGAGGTGTTGCATTATTTAGATTTTTGCTAAAAAGTGTGAGCTGTTCCTACAATCCTCTCAAGCAATTAGAAAATCTTGCTGACGCTGGCAGGGGACTAGAATTACACTCTGTACAAACTCCCAAACTTTGAATCTCCCACTGCCTCTCATCTCCCAACCTCATGTTTTCCAGTTTCACCACGGATGTCTCAATAAACACAGAGAGGCATCCTCAAACAACCTAACTAGCTTAACACTCACAATTATTTTTTGTGAACTCAAACATACAATATTTGCAGCTAAACTCAGATTTGAATGTATGTGTGGAATAAAACAGACCAGTCAACATCTGGACAGCAACTCACTATTTAAGTTCAGTGCAAGTCAGCGCAGTAATGCTGTTTGGCTGTGTTCAAGACAACTAGAAGCCTACCAAACCTATACATTTCATGGAAAGTCATACATTACATACTGTACATTAGCTTCTTAAACATGGATTTCATGAGTAGGGGACAACAAGGTACAACCTCAACCACTTTTCTTACAATAACGCACTGTGTGTTAGTTTAGGAGATTGTTTGCACAAACTGATGATTTGATAGAGGCAGTAGTAGAGCAACTTGAGAACTGAAAGGGTTAAGGTAGAGAGAGGGGAGAACGGTATGCAATTTATACGTGTCTGTAGCTCATCTATGCTCTTTTTGGAAGATAGAAATTCAATACTAAATGCCAAGAAGCCGGAGAGGCAAGCACAAGCATTGTGTCAGCAAATTTGATTTATTATTTTTTTCCAATTTAGTTTGAATTGAATGCCAATTGAATTGGAATGCAGCTGGAAATGCCGCACCACATATTGGACTGCTTCTTACTTCGGCCCCAACAACATGATGAGAGTTTGGGAAATTGCATTTGAATATGACACCCCCACCGAGAAAAATACATCCTTCACCATAGGGCAATTGTAGCTCTCAACACACAATCCAGGGTTTGGACCGTGTCTGTGTCTTTCCTTCAGTTTCTTGCCTCAGTGTTCTATATTTGCCATACTAATCAGGAGAGACTTAGCATACAGCCTCTCCTGTTTAATATGACTGAACTCACATACAATCAAAATTTCATGGCCCATTTAGGTGATAATATTGACATACTCTTATGTCCGTAAAAAGAAGCATAGTGATCTTGGTATCACTGCAATGAGCAACACCAATCGTAGTACCTTTTCAAGAATTTTCTTAACAATGTCATCTCACTATGCAGTCAGGCTTAACTGTCAGCCTGTGTTGTGTTTGTGGGGAAATAATGTATGTGGTCCACTAACATAAACTCAGGTTAAGGATAAGCCAAACAGTTCTCTGTCCAGTGCCTATTTTGGAGGTCCTTGGAGGCAAATTAAGTGGACTGATGAGTGTTGTTTTCCATTTTATGGTTTTATGGCTACCTTTCTCACAAAGGCAAAACACTAATGCTAAATGCGATCAACATATGTTACCAAAGACACCATTTTGTTTGCCTTTTACTATTGATGTCATTGATCCCTTAGCCAACAATTTAATGGATGCTGGGTAGCCTACCTATAGGGACACATTTACAAACTAGAAAAGCAGTTAGAGAGCGCAAACCTCCGCCAGGCAATTCAATCCGGTGTTCCGGATTACCACCAAAATTTAATCACTTTTAAGTTAGCCCAATTTGGACATACCCTGAAAATTTCATCGAAATCCGTGCATAACTTTTTGAGTTATGTTGCTAAATAACTAACCAACCAACCAACCAACCAACCAACAAACTCTGGTGATCACATAACCTCCGCTGGCGGAGGTAATAAAATCCTTGAGCACATTCTAGCCTGAGGCTATTCACATTTGTTTGTTGTTTTGTTTTGTTTTGCTGCCATGCAGCTTACACTGTGATGTACGATAACACTTCACCTGAGGCGCTACAGACTCACCTGTGCTCTCAGTGTGAGATCTTAGGTCTCACACACATATGACAATTAGCCAACATAAACAAAGAATGCTGATACGAACAGTCTCTACTGTTTGACTTGTGAGCAGAGACCGTGCTATTGCACACATTCAGTTTCTAATGTGTGTTCAGTCTAAAGGGTGCTACTCACCAAAGTTCCTCGACCAGACAAGCTTGAACATTCTAAAAACCAGCAACTTGTTGAAGCATTATTTATAAAAACTGAAGCATTCACACCAATGCTCGAAAAAGGACCATGGTTTCCACAGCAAATAAACTAGCAAGACGGCCATTTAGCAAACAAAGTTACTCCATTAAGCTAAATGCCAAACTACAAAAAATTTTGTGACCTACTGTAGTATATGCTTGACTGAAGTTGAGCTGACACTGCTGTTTCATTTAAGTATTTCTCTCCATCTTCATTGATTCAAACTCTGGCCTGACATCTCTGCTGTACTGATTGAGTGATATCGAGTCATAAAAGCTGTAAGGTAAAATGGTCTAAAACCTTAAAACTGTGATTTGACATGTTGAATGTTTAGTGACGGCTTGAGACTGCTTGCAACAACATGAAATGTTTGATTCATACCTCCGTAACTCCTCTCTAAAACGGTTTCATCTTGTCGTTAATCTTCAGTCTGAACTATCTTTAGCCTAAGTGCTAAAGTGCTAAGTGCTGTATGAGCCCTACAGTCAGTGCCTCCTGACACAGACACGCACACACACACACACACACACACACAGAAAGTCTGTACACATACACAGATACACACACACGCACACGCACATTGTCACATAGAGTGTGGCTAGTGTCTCCCATCGAGTGCTCTTTTACACTATGTGAGCCCCTCTAATCAAAGCTGAATAGACCTGGGCTTGTTATTGGCCCCTGGGGTACTGCAATAATCAGAGTGTAATATTTTCACCGCGGGGGAGGCGAGGGACCTGTAATTCGCAAAGTGATGGGTGGTCAAGTCCAGCGGCACCCCCTCCCGAGAGCCAGGCAATCAGTCTCACATTGTCTCACAGTGGCATCCAGGCCAGAAACGCATTTCAGTTTGGAGTGTGAGACTTTCATGGTGTGTCTACACACCAGTCAACAATTTCCTGTTTACAGGAAAAAATGGCAACATGGGGTCTAAACTGCTGTGGAAAGTGAAATGTCAATAGACACCTACAGTATACCAACCATAAGATGCTGGGTATGCATCAGCGTATGCAGTAGCGTAATGAAGGTTTCAAAAGATTGAACAAATAATTAAAGAGAAAATTAATAGTAATGCTTCATATTAAGTCCCTACTGACTAAGGATCAGGTCTTTAAAATTAAATGAATGAACATTTAGAGATGTAATGAATGTAACAAATTGATTATGCATGCCTTTTTTGGCTTTAATTAATTATTTTTTGTGAATGTTGTATAGATATTTAGTAAGTTGTTTTGAATAAAAGCATCTGCTAAATCAAATAAAATATAAACATAACATTTAGTTGTTACATCATGAAAGTCACTGGCCCACTAGCCCACATTACTTACTGTGGTGGCATCATGGGAGTCTGTTGAGCCTGAGACTGAATATCCTTCCTGCCATTCACAAGTCAGCCGGTTACCATACATTTACCCGAATGTGGAAACTGTCAATGCAATCCACACCTCACCAGTAATAAACTGAGTGATTTTCTGTGTTCCGAGTTAAATTGCAAAAGTAAACATGTTTTTTGAATACTTTCAAAAACAAATATGACATGAATTTCTAGCAGTTTGAATCCTGATGATGTTTTCAGATATAGCCCACTGATGCATTTGCTATCAGGGATGGCTAACCACAGCAGTTTGCCTATAACATGTGTTCCAGATCTTCAGAGGATTATGGAACCCATTGTTCCCTCATAGACTTTTATACCAGTCGGCCTTTAGAATCCATCCTGAGGCAATAGATGGATTTAATTGCCCAGCACTATGCCACCAGGCAACGACCACAAGCCCTGGAATGGGTGATGGCAGTTAAAGGTCACACAGGGGGCATTCATAAGATGGGCACCAGCAGCAAGTCAATTTCACAGGCCCTGCCCCAGTGACACGTAATTTCACGGCATTTCTGTCATGCACCTCGACCATGCATTGCATTTATCTGATTAATAAAGTAGAATTCTCATATCATACTTACGTGCTCAAGGGCCAACATGGCCATAAGGTTAACAGGCTGAGCTAATGTGACATACGTGTAAAAAAAAACAACAAAAAAAAAAATGGCATGCCATGATGTATAGATGACAAACACACACTCTTATTCTCATGTGCACGTAAGCACACATGCACACGCACACATACACACACAGAGTATGTGTAGACCTTGTGTGTTTAGCGGATATTATGTGGAAGAGATTTAATATGATACATGGCTTTAATTATACTTAAAGGTCAGGTGTGGGTAACTTGCTGAGATAAAGGGAAAAACAATTAACACTTTAAAAGACTTAATAAGAAAATGAGGAGATGAAAGCTCCTGGAATCCTTTTTCACTGAGAATCATCAGTGAGAGGACTTGTTGATGACATTGATACAGCCATCACTCAAACCCAAAACGTGACAACATGTTTACCTATTTGTAATGATAAAACTCAATTTGTTTTAAATAACAATGCGAATGAATGGGACTACTTTTGCATGGAAAATACGGAATTGCAAGGCAACCATACTTGTTAAATTAAAAAGTTAACTACTGAAGCCACCTGAAGCTTATTTACTATATTGGGATAAATACAATTATATGGCTGACTGGCAGCTGTCTTCTGACTGCTGCTGATCTGACTTTGGGGGCGTTTCCCAAAACCATAGTTGCAATGATTGGCTGCAATAGGTATTAAGTCTCTTACACCAGGGGCTCTTAAACTTTATTGGACCAGGGACCCCATGTGGAGCAGAAGAATTTCAAGGACCCCCTCATAAACCAGCGCAGATTTTACCATATACTGTAGGCTTATATCCATTTGTTCTGTTAGATGCTAGAAGCTAGCTATCAGACTTTTTCACAGCAGATTTTGGTTAGGTTTGGTCTCACTTTCATGGTTAAATTTATTATAGGGTGTATTAGGGGATGAAAATCTCTCTCGGCTTCCTCAAAGGTCTCTTGGCAATTTTACTGTGCCTCGAAGATGCTTTTAGCCTGATACATCAAATGCTTTGACATTGTTTCACTTTGTGCAAAGTGTTTGAAACCTACAGTATGCAATGGGATACGTTTGGTTCCTGGTGGGCAGTTACTTAATGCTTGAACCAATCACTACTTCTTGGTTGTGGCGTATGTTACGTGTTAGAACACACAACTTGAGTTAAACGTCTTCGATTTCAGCCCTCCCTCTGTTCCACAAAGCCCAGAGTAGGTGGAAACCTAAGCCTATGGATAGATCTTTGACGCAATGGTGCAGCTAAATGAGAAACTGATCGAAAGCAACAGGTGACGCTCGCCTGGTAAAAATGCCATTGGTGCCTTCCTGAAAAAATTTAACCATAAGGATGATCCTTATAAAATGCTGATTGACTATTGCCTTGTCAATTAACATAATTCCATCAATATTAGTTTCTATCATTTAATTATTAAACAGATTCAAAAATTGGCAAGAATTAAGGACGCTGGTGCAAAGTAACAATAAATAAATGATTATTTATTTAATAAATAACAGTGACTGTAGGGGGAGGTCCATAGTTAGGAACATCTGAGGGATACCTTTAACCAGGGCCCAGGGATCCTGGCATGCATGTTACCTGGTTGGTATGGAAGGATGCTCTTCAGATGTAAGTGTGCTGGGTATTGGAAGACTGCTATACAAATAACCTGGGTGATGCAGTATGTACTGGTGGTTTAAGTTTTCTCATGTCTACAGGTGTGCCACAAGGATGCAGAGAAATACAGCTCACATTAAGGCAGATTAAACATATGTGTGTCAGAACTGACTTATCTGCATGTTATATTATACTGAAGTCATGTGGTCAAACTGCTTCAAACGACTTTTACAAAAGGTTGTGGCCAGTTCCTCTAAAATCTAAGTGTCTACTGTAGTTGATGTTTTCTATATTTTCTTCAGATATTTGTTCAAGCTTTGAGAGGGGTTGATATATACAGTATGCGTACATAACCTTGTTCAAATTAGGTGGTAGGATATTTCTGTATT
>JAVQKI010076707.1:0-11979 GCA_036025975.1 Nematalosa erebi
GGGCTGATGTCCAGGTACTGCACAATGGCATTGAGTGTGGGGATGGCCGAAGCCTTGGTCACAGCTGCCTGCTTCAGGCTGCTTATGCTTGTCTCTGTCAAAACAAGTTTAACCAACATTAACAATACATTTTAGTTAAAGGACCTACATGTAAGAAAGGATTAAAATAACTTAGAAAAATGCCCTTGATGTATCATCATGAATCACAAGTCCTGTTTGTGTTTTGGGTCGTTGCACCACCTACCAATCACCCCGATAGAAAATGGATTCTTCTGGGAAATATTCTGGTTTAGCCTACATGCTCATTAGGCTGTTCTGAACAGCGTGGGCTGCCTGGATGACAACAACATAGGCCTAAAACGTATTGTGTAAATGTGAATAAAAAATGCAAGCTGAGCTGTGAGATATTGTGGGCTTTATGCTTATGAGGATTACGTGGAGGATAGGCTAGTTCACAGCTGCAGACTGTGCAAATAAAACTTGCACTTCTATGCCAAAAATGATTAAAAGGCGTGATTAGATCATCCATAGACAGTTTATGCCCCACTTTCAAATGCATGCAATAATCACTCTACAACTTCTAAGATGGCCTACTGAATGTGTGCAGATTTAAAAGAAGAAAAATAAATCATGACCTAAGATGCACCACAGTCTATCCATTTAATAAAAGCATTAATGTTTGGGGTTTTAGAAACCAGAAATTCGGAACAGGCTCCATGCAAATCAGAACGAGTTTAGGCTATATGACCCGATGCAAACCGAATGCTTCCAATATTTCGGCCAGGAAACCTAGTAAGCTAGGTTATGCTGTGCATGTAGACCTAAACAACTGAGGGAATGAAGCAAAGTAGCCCACCATGGAACTCCACGATAAGTGGATTTTGATCCAGCAAGGAATATGAAGTAGAGATGACCGAAAACGGAGATTGCCAGCTGAGGTTTTATTTAGGATGACTGGGTGGCTCACAATAGACTACTTAAGAGGGATAGCCTACTTTTATAGCCTATTAACTAGTTTCGATTGAAGCTAGAAAGTTTGAAATAGGCTAAACTGCTGCAGTAGGCATGATTTGGCTTTTGGTACTAGTGTGAATAGCCTGATTTAGTCTTGCATAGGCTTGTTTGGTCAGAAAGCCAAGGCATAGTAATACAAACGTTTGTCATCATTGTATTGCTAAAACATGACATGAAAGCATTTTCACAGAGTTTAATAGCCTTAAAATGGCAACCCGCGAGAAGCCTGTTTTGTTGGATGCTGCAATGCCAGTGTGAAACGCTAGAGGGAGCGATCTTACATATAGCTCCTTCAAGGTTCATTTATGGACAGCCACCAGGGCTTCAGGGAAGGCAAGCATGGCCTATGTGCATTAAGCAGAGCTTTGAACCAGATTTTTTTGCCAATTGTTCCTAACGTTACATATCAGCTGTGGGACATAAATAGGTAGGTAGCCTTACGACTTTCAAATTGGCTATTAAAGAGGTCCCTGGCTGGTAAGACATGTTGGCCTCAAAAGATTGACGTTGGTGTGAGCTACAAAAACATGATTAAAAAACAGTTATAATATTTTTGGTTTTATTAAAAGTTAAGAAAATCCCTTCACTTGTAAACTGCCATTGCTGTAAAAAGCGACATCACCTGGTTGAATCTATCAAGGTGCATGGTGCTGCACATCTACACCATACAGGTGATGTCACTTTTTATCCGTAAAGCTTAGGAACAATGCAATGGCAGTTTACAGGCTCTGCAAATGAAGGGATAAATATATGGTTTCCACTGTATCTATTTCAAAATCTTGAGAACTTCAAGCCCTGGCCTCTATAACCACTGAAAGACATGTGAAACTTCTCAGAATGCAGAACATGACAGACCTCCAAATACAATATCTCGTTCAATATCATGCCACAGACATGCCATCCTTACCTCCGACCTGCAACTCAGGGCAACCCATCCTCCTTAGTTGGCTGTTGACAGAGTCAATTTCCTTCACTAGAGGCACGAGGATGGTGTCACTAATCCACTGCAAGAAACACAAGCACACACTTTAGACTAGAGAAACATTTCAAGAGAGATTTACATTTCAGTGGGACTCACTAGATTAAACAAAGCATAAATTAGATAACATTACAATGTGCGTCTTGCACATAAACTAAATCTGTAACTATTGCTTTTAGGTACCAAGGATATGCATGTGGCAGTCATATTATGTACCGCAATGCATTACAACTTCTTGTACAATATACCGCCTGGATTTGAGAGCCACAACATCTAAAGCAAGGCTTGTTAAAGACCAAGAAGGAACCATGGAAATAAATGGATCACATTCTGGGGACAACTATATGCTTTTACCAAAATTCACTCGATATTCCCAGATTGATTTTCCATGTCTGGTACAGGGGTCAGTTTATTTGACTAATGCATTTTAATTAAATGAAACGGTCTTTGCAAATAATGCTGTACTGTGCCTTTGACAGAGGTAGTTCCTTTGAATTAACTCACATTTCTCAGTTTGGCAGTCCATGTGTCAATGCTGTCAACTACAAGGCGGCTGGTGGTTATTCTGGCCCAGACCTACAAGCAGGAAAGAAAAAAAAAAGGTGTGAAAAGCCACAAGCTTCACAGAAAATGAAAATCGTTTTTAAATAAAGACTAACAAGACAACAAAACCAGTGTTTGTTTACCTAACAACCCTAGACATTGACCAAAATCATAACATTTAAGTGCCTTAGAGACTGAGAGGTGCAATAAAGTAACAGCCTTACTTTGACAATCAGGAGAAATTCACCAATGATATCAAATTCTGGCATAATTGGTGTTTGTGTGATGAATCAGTCATTGCACATGCTCTTTCAGATGCAAAAACAGACTTTTCTTTAAATACCTCTCATCAATAGCAAACACCTTTGTGTAGTAACTTCCCATAAATCAACCGTTTCATCCCTCCTATCTCCTCCTCACCTCCTCGGCTGCCTGCTTGGAGCCCAGGTCAGTCTCGTCCTTGTGGGCAGAGGGAGCCTGAGATCGGCAAGCCAGTTGGTACTGGAACTTGCGCAGGCTCTGGGCATAGTCTCCCACTGAACGGTTGTAGTTCCAGAAGGTGGGACTGTGTGCTGGAGATGCAGACTCAGGACTTCCTGTAGATAAAAACAATAACATTGCAAAATTCATGCTCTGTGTGTTTCCCCAGCTGAAAATGCACCATTGTGTACTTCCGATGCACAGTTCCAGTGTTGTATCATATAAAGTTCAGTATATTGTACATGCTGTGTACCTAGCTTTTCTTTTTGTATTCCTTACCCACATTATTTCTCTAAAATTTTTTCATGTTCTTTTGTTGCCATTAATTTAGCGAAAAATACCATACACTATAATAATGCTGTTTACACTGCACTAAGTTATCAATGAATAATGAATTATGTGACTTAAATGTTTCAATAATTTGCTGACCCAGTTGACTGCGATGGCTCTTCTCCTCCTCTGAGCGTAAGAACCTCTCCAGGCCCTTCAGGTCATCGATGTAGTCCTCCTTCCCCCCTGGCGAGTTGAAGACAGATGGGGAAGTGCGGTAGCGAGCCCTCAGGCTGGAGCCCTCAGCGGGACCCAAGCTACTGGGATAGGGAGGGGAGCCTGGAGATGGACTGTAGTTCAACTATACAAACAAATTGAAACACAACATAATTAATCTATAATACATTTATTTACAAAAAAAAAAATAAAAATAAAAATAAATAACTGCGCTTGGGTTAGGATATTATCCATCTCAGTGAATGGAGATTAGGTAAGGAAGGGACTGTGAACCTTTACAGTCAAGCAAATAAACAAGGGCACATGGGTCTACTACTGAAAGTGATGACATCTGAGGAAAAACAAGTATAGAGTATAAAAAAATTGTACATTAAACATTACAAGACTCATTATCACACAGTCCAGTTTGTGTGGGCCGAAGCCTACCTTTCCAAAGGCAAGTGAGGGTGAGTATGGTCCCGTGCTGCCTGGGGTGGATGGGCTGGTGAGTGGAGGGCTGTAGCCTGCCACGCAGCTGGGGGAGAATTTGGGGCTGGAGCTGGCTGGACGTGAGGGGCTGAAGCTGAGCACATTCTGCCCCTGCAGGGGGGAGGACTGGGTGTCAGCAGGGGTTTCTTTCTTCTCTGGCTTCAGAGGAGGGGAAACCTTGATGCCTAGAGGTTGACAGGAGAGGAGAGGCCACAAGAGGGAGACACAAGATAGCTGAAGGTGGGTATGACCAGTTAGTGGTTCTAAATGCTTCTACACTGGTGTAGGTAGGGATGTAAACAACATTACTATGTGAGAGGCTAAGTCTGATTCAGCACAAACTCAAAAGTCTTCTCCTCTGCTTACCCGAGTTGGTGAGCCCCAAGAGACGATGCTGTTCTGGGGAGACAACGATGGAAGAAGGAGCCATGGTGTACTTAAAGTACTTCCAAAAGTCAAAGAGGGCGTTCAAGCTAAATAAAGCTGCCAAAGCCAGCTCTGTGAAAAACAACAGACAGGACATAATATAAATACATGCAACATATAAATGCAACGAAGTACTGGTGTGTCATAACCAACAGGCATTACTTGACCAACATCATACATTCACTCACCTATATACCAGATAGGCCAGTAATTAATGTTGTAGTAACGACTGAGCAGTTTTCCAGACCTAAATCAGAGGACAAAGTCAGTAAAAACAAACAAACTAACTAAAATCTAATTGTATTGCAAGTGATAGAGGGTGCTAAGGCTACACGTACATTTCAGTGTAGATCATCCCTGCAAGCGATCCGTTGAGAACAGCCCAGGCGAGGACCACCTGTCTCTCCTGCTCTTCCCGTCTCATCCTCATCGTTCTGTCGATGAGATTCGACATACCGTTCTTTGACGGGGTCATTCTAACATAACGCGCAACCTCTCTTGCGTTATCTAGCTAGAGCTAGGGCACAAAACACGACACATATGGAATTAATATTTCAAGACACAAGTACAATGGTGTAACAGTTCAGGTTTACATACAGAGTAGCTTTCTATCTCACTTGTCCACAAAGTTTGCTGGATGAGTGCAGACGGCTGTCACACGTGTCAACAAAACAAACAGTACAAAGTTTTCGGGGAAATTTGCTACTTGTTAATCAGTAGCTATTAAATAGCGAATCATGGCACATAAATATCACCTCTAAGGAACAAATGCGGGCACAAAAGAACATCTATTGCCAGTATTACCTCGTAAGAAATTATCAACCATGCATAGAAGCTAACGTTAGCTTAGTAGCAGCTACATTAGCGGGTAACTGGTAACTCCTGTATAGCCCTGTGCTCCGCTACACCAGTACGGGTCTTTGCCTTAAAATACACACGACTTGTATTTCAAAATGCAAAATCAAACTTTTTTTTTCATTTAGAGAAATATATACAAACCAGATCAATATAACATACTTTGTCTCGAATAAGTACCGGTACGATTTCCCACTCAAATTTGACTAACAGCGGACCATTTTGAAAAGTACTTCCGGGTGAGTTCAATAGGACCCACCCCTAAAAAATATTCTGTAAAAAATCTCTTCAAAATCAAATGACACAATATATAACAAATTTCACGTGCTTAACAGTCATATCACTATTTTTTCTTACTGATATTAATGCTAAGCTAGGGTTTTCAACGCACTCATTGTACTGACTTCAGGAATGCTTCCAGGATATCATCTACAATAGTGCATACTCCAATGTTGCCATTTTTGTGTCCGTTGTGTCCAAACTAAACAACTTCATTAATGTTTTCATGTTGCTGTACTTAGATATTAATTTGTACCATAACTTGAAATATTCATCTCTGGGGAATGAAAACAGACCAACCGGCCAAAGCTCACCAACTGATCCTTAATTCCAGTACTTTTGGCACTTAATTAGATTTTTGCTCGAAATGATATTGATGACAAGGCTTGACCTCCATTATATAAAAAAAATTACCACATAAATGGTACATAAACCTTGTATTTGAGAATAACTGTAAGGAAACATTTATTTAGAGTGAGTTACTAGTTTTGATATCAAGCAAGGATTAGAACAGTCAGTAATGCTGTGTTGACTCAGATCATTTTTTTCCATAGATGGTCAGCAACTCTGTGAATAGATTATTTACCACGGTCAACCCCAAATGAGAAACGGCAAAGGACATTTCTAAGAAAGTTTTATTCTTTTTTTTTCCCTTACAGAGTATTTACAGAGCTTGAAAAAAAACATCCATCCATCCATCATTGGCTTGGTTAAAAAATGGAGACTGAAAAACTCTAGTCTCAAACAGTCTTGAATATAAGTGATCCATCACACATCACATTAATGGCCTACAAACAGCACATGGGACTGATAGTCAACCGACAGTAAGGTCAGATGATATCCTGTTTATTATCCTGCAGCACTTCACAGAAGACACTGGTCTACTGAATCTCTCCCATGTACAGCCGTTTGTCACTGGAACCAGACAAGATGATGGGCTCTTCTGGGTGGAAGCTGACCTCATTCACAGACCCTGCATGACCAGGCAGCTTATAGAGAATCCTCCGAGATGTAGTGTCCCAAACGTACACAAACCTATCAGCAGAACCGGCTGCAATTTTACTCCCATCCTGGGACCAGGAGCACCGCATAAGGTTCTTTTCAAAGTTGTGAACGTTGCCCTGGAAGATCTTCACGCATCGCTCTTTGGGGGCAAATGGCCGGACATCCCATACTCGCACGGTGTTGTCCATGGAGTTGGAGAGCAGATAGGAGCCTTCAGAGCTCAGGCTAAGCCCAGTCACTGAATCCCCATGTCCCTGCATGCTGTAGATCAACTTGTTCTGCCTCAAGTCCCATACTTTGATGTCATTATCAATACCCCCAGACATTATCTGGTCACTGGTGTCATTAAAAGTGACGCTGAGCACTTGATAAGTGTTCTGAAACGTATGGACAGCAGCTTTCTTTCGGATGTCCCACAACTTGACGGTTCCATCGTCGCTGCCAGTGCAGACCAGCTGAGGGCCACGTCGTGCAGGAAAGCAGGAGTTTACGAAGGAGGTATGGCCTTTCAGACGCTTTATACGTTCGCCTGTCTCGGCGTCCCAGACACACACGGTCTTGTCGGTGCTGGCAGAGAAAAGCAGACTCCCGTCAGTGTTGTACTGAAGTTCCATCACGGCTCCACTGTGGCCCTTCAGAGTTGCGTAGTTATCACAGTCTCCGTATACGTTCCACATCAAGATGAGGCGGTCAAATCCAGCGGAGGCTAAAGTGGATCCATTGGGGTGGAATTTGCAGCAATACACCTCACCTTCATGTCCCGACAAAAGCATAATCGGAGACTGCAGACTAGAAGTGCGAGGTGGCCCAGTAGTCATCAACTGCTGGGACTGTGCAGCCACCACAAGCTCGGTCCTGGGCCTCTTCACCGCCATGGGGACCACCGCCATATCAGCTGCACGTTTCACGGGTTCAATCATGGCTGTAAAAGTACAAAGCTTTGATAATGTTTTTCGGTATTTTGTTAGAGTATCTCCGGTGGAACCAACTTTACAAAACTAACGTTAAAAAGTCTGTAATGAATACTGAAAATCTTAAACACAAACAAAACCGCCACCATTCATACGATACAAGCTTCCGGTTTCCGCTGAAAAACGATGTGAGCGAAGGACCCAAAGAAGGGTATCAAAAGGATATGCCTGGTTGGTTACCTCTAAAAAAGAAAAAAATACACAGAGGACAATTCACTTATATCGAAAAGTAAAGAAAAATAGTAAATGTTTAGATACCTGAGTGTTGCTGAGTATGTTAAAAATAAACGCAGTAGAAAATAAAATGCTTTAGTATAGGGGACCTATATTTAAATGAATCGTGATGACGTATAATCTTTTTAACATTTCTGGCGCCACTATCTAGCGGTGTACTTCTAGAGTAAGAGGCGCTGAAGTTTAGGGTCTGGAGACTTTTTGTGTTTTTCAATTATTTAACATTTGTCGGTGAAGTCTTCATGAATTAATAGTATATCATGTTAGGTAGTATAAATAGCTGGACTTAAACGTCTAGGCTATTACTCTGCAGGCACCACACGTCTTGTAGGATAGGCGCAGACATCGGACGAAAGAATAAAGCGTCGACTAATCCAGTCACTTGAAAAGAAGTACGGACTAAACCATCGAAACACAAAAAAAGTGAACTTTGATTAGATCACTGCTCAGATAGACCCCGCATAATGGCTGGTAAGTATTTCATCTGTTTACAATAGTAACTTTAGCCTAACTAACCATGCTCATGTAACGTTAACCTTACGTTACGTGTCATTAATTGATGACTCTAGCGTTAGATGACTCAGGTGTTTGGGACTTGACAAAATATTGATTTTGCTGTCTTGTTCGATCATATGGTCGCACACCTCGTACCCGTGTTGTCTAGACGACGACAACCTGGATCTTTTGCTCTCAATGTTCGATGAGGGGCATGAAGAGGAAAGGACATCGGGCGGGGGCGATGACAACTTGGACGACCTGTTTGATAATGATGAAGATGATGGCGAGGGTGAAGGCTATGTGGAGCCAGAGGAAGAGGAAGCTAAAGAAACAGAAGAGCCAGAGAAAGAGGAAGACTCGCACAATAGATCGAAAGAGGATTTGGAAGGTTGGTTGTTTGTTGTGTTAAACAGCCTCATTACAGTACGAATATATCGTGCCTACTGTGCTGACGCAAAACAGAATATTGTAGATACAAAGTTACCTATGACGGTTAAAGATGGTAGATATCACTATTAATATGATGCATATTTTATCCTTCCTCTGTAATACCCCACCCATTTTCTTGGTATAATGATGGTGTCTTGTTTCAGTCTTCCACATTCAGCAGTTGAAAAAGTAGTTATAGTAGTTATTGTAGTTATACACTAGTTGAGAAATGTACGCAGTAAACTGCACAGCTAAATCCTGTTGACTGCCATGTCAACACAGAATGGCATTCCATACACTATGTTGGATCAAATGGTTATGCACCAGACTTTTTGTCTATGTGTTTTGTGTAAAGAGAGAGTTGATTTCTATCTTGACTGGGGATGCATATGTAACTTTTTGCCTCTTCGTGAACGCAGCGGAGTTGCGGCACATGCAAGAAAAGATGCAGAAACTTCAGGAGCAGCTTAAGGCCTCCAAGGGTGGTGGGAGCAGCAGCGGGAGCAGTGTCGATGTCAAAAGTCCTCCTCCCAAACCAAAAAAAGCCCCCAGTGCCTCCACCAGCCCCACCCTGAGACCAAAGGTAGCCTCCACACCCTCTTCTGCAAACAGGACTACTAGTACATCTCCCCCAGCCCCAAAAGCTGCTAAAACATCCCCACCCTACGCTTCTGCAACCAAACCATCTCCACCCACTGTTTCTGCAATCAGACCATCTCCCCCTACCGCAGTTGCATCAACCAAAAAGCCCAGAGCTGCACAGCCTAAAGCAGGTAAGCTACAGCTTAGTCCACAGCCATGCCTATCACGTTTAAGAGCCAGCCTTGTGAAAGAGCCTAGAAAATGTACTGGTTGTATGTTCCTAGTGGGTAGGGAAGGTATTTTTAATGTATTTTGGTGCTACTTTTTACTTCATTTTTGATTTTCATTCTGAATCAAAGGTGCATTTCTAATTGCTATTCTGGCCACTTTCATAGTTGTTTGTCCTTCTGTGTTCTGTGAAAAATTAAAGGTGTGACAGACTAGGAAAAATTTGAAATGTGTATTTGAATGTGTGGGTCATAATACATGGTGTTCTGTAATAGGTCATACTTGCAGCCTGCGAAAGCAGTAATCTTCACACTTTTGAAAGTAGCAGATACCTTTAATTGGTTTGTTATCATTTCACAGTAGTGTCCTCTCAGATTCGAAGCCCACCAAGCAAGAGTGAGATTGGCAGCCTCTCCCAACCAACTGGAAACTCAAGCAAGGTCAATAATGCACTGAAGTCACCGCCCCCCTCTGGAAGTACCCAGCCACCTACACGGCAGGGAACACCTCGTCCCACTGTCACTCAAGATGTTGCCGTGGAGAAGTTCTCAGGCCTCAGATTAAGGTAGTTGTCAGCTCGGCAAAACTGTACTTTGAAGACAGTATGATAAAAAATTTCCATGGGCTGTGTTAATGAAAGAAAACAAAAGTCAGTAACTGGGCTACTGGACCTTTCATTGGGAAAATAATTTTTGACATTTACGATGTATAACACTAATCATTTAGCTTGTGGTAACAGTTGAAGAATACGAATACGAACTTTTACTGGTGCTTGCAAGTCTATGAAAGGCAAGTAATTCCTGCCTGTGGAATTCATAAATCTGTTTGTAAAATGGAACTCGGGTGTTACCATTGTCTCCCTGCAGGAAACCTCGTCTCTCTTCTATAGACATTGAGCAAAAAATGTCGGGCCGTAGGGCGATCCAGCTGTCTCTGTTGCCTGATAAGCTAGCCCGTGACAACCTGGAGGACAGCGACTGGGTCACATTTGCAGTGCTGGTGAACAAGATAACGCCACAGAGCAAGAACAATGTGAGTGCTCTCAGGCCAGTTGCTGTTTTCTACATCTGCATGAACTGACTGTAAGTACAGTCAATACAGTAAACTGTATGCATGTTCGGAATTTTTCCATGTCAAACTGGTCAAACATGCTGTAGGCATAGCTATCAGCCTGGCAAGCTATTCTATAACATAAGTGTATTGTCTAGAAATGATAGATAGACTGGGTTCAATCCTAGGGACGGAATCAGCGGTTGTCTTTCAAACTGGATAGTGCAACGACCAATCAGAGTAATGTAGGCAAAAAAACAGCAAACTTACCTACTCTTTTGAAATGCCTTTTTCTGCTGGACTTTCACAGAAAAGCCCAAGTGTAACTCCTCCAAAGACCAAGCCTATTGAAATGATGGCCATTCCCTGGCCACTGTTGACATCCCTGTCGTTATCTTGCTAAGCCCACCCAATGACTCTCCACAAAGATAGAGCGTTGTGATTGGTCTTACGAAGCCCTGGTAGGCCTGCCTAGGCTTCAATGGTGTGTCGCTAGATATACTCACTAGGCAAAACTATTTGCTGCCATGAGAGTGTGTCTAGCTTTCTAGGCTACATAGCTATGGTATTGTTGTAGCAAGGTATTTATTTTTAAACCTTTGTAATTGTTTGTGTTTTCTCTCCTGAGTACCCTTTCTTCACATTTTGTGTACAATCAGGGCAAGACTTTCAGCATCTGGAAGCTGAATGACCTCCATAACCTGGAAGTGTATGTATCTCTCTTCCTGTTTGGGAATGTGCACACAGAACTATGGAAGACTGACACTGGCACAGTCATTGGCATCCTCAACCCAAACCCCATGAAGAACAAAGAGGGCTCCAACTCCAATGAGGTGTGTGTGTGTGTGTAAAAACTAGTTTATGTTTTAAAGTCACCTAGGTATGCGATTTTCATTCCCATCAAGCACCTAACACTGGCAAAAGTATTGTACGTTTGTCTCGATTGATGCATCTATGGAATGGGGAAAAATGCATGTCTCCTCTCTCTTACCCCAGGTTAGTTTAACCATAGACCACCCTCAGAAGGTCCTCATACTGGGGGAGGCCATGGACTTTGGCACTTGCAAGGCCATGAAGAAGAATGGAGACCCATGCACACAACTCGTTAACTTGGTATGATGACAGTCTTTTTTTTTTTTTTTTGTAGAATACATTTATATATATTGAAATTGCTTTTTATTTGACAGGCACAGTGAAATTTGACCAGAAACTGGCTAAAGAAATATATGGGGTGTGGGATGGGTAAATAACCTTGGGTTGTTAGTAAACCCTGGTCCTTGTGGGTACTCTTCTTTGTGTTAACAGTACCAGGATCTTAAAGGAGAAGTTCGGTGTGAAATGGACCTGGAGTGTATTGAAAGATGTTACCGAGTACAAATGTATATCAAATACCCACCTCCGTTCACCCCAAGCGCTCCGTAGTACACCGTT
>JAVQKI010076852.1:0-10231 GCA_036025975.1 Nematalosa erebi
TCTCATATATCCTAACCCACCCCCCCCCCCCGCCCCACACACACACACACACACACACACACACAATCCACAACCCACACACACACAGACGCGCTGCCCTCCCCCCTAATTCAGTCTGCATTTTCCTTGCTATGCAATAACAGGGGAAAATCTATATTTGCTCTATGCCACTTTGGATATCAGCCTCTGCCGAAATGAACGAATGCAAATCTAATTAACTGCATAGCCAGAAAACTGGAGAGTAACTACTTGGGAGAGTAAACGCCTCACCAAAGTAGTAAAAGCTGGTTAAGTTGTTCAGACACCAACAAATGGCCTGACGCCATGCATGTTGTATACTAGCTTAGGTTATTGGTCAAATCTATTTCAGGTTTAAAGGCAACTGCAAAACCTTGGTCATTTCTTACATTACATTTTAATTTCATAAAAAGGCTCCTTTACACCAGCGGTTAAAACTACCTATCAAGTCAACGGTGAGTGGCAGGAGGTTCTCTTAAGGGCATCTCCGTGTTCAGTCTTGTCCAGACATCTATTTTTACATTTCTGTTCTCTTAGCAAGGTGAGGCTATAATTAGTAGCTGCTTAACCGGCAGCTCCAGATGAATCCAGACCTCTGTCCACCAAGCAACATTTCCCCCTCCCCTTTCCCGGCTTAGACGACCTTGTAGTTCGCAATAACACAGCCTTACTCTGAACTGGGTTGGCGGATTATTAAGGGATTTTATTTATTTATTAATGTGTTGGTGCGTTTTCTGAGAAAGGCCCCTGCTGAAGGGGCTGTGACACAGGTGATGTAGAGCAGCACGTGAAGGGTGATTCAAACAACGTTAATCTGAAATGTCATCCGCTAAACTAATGAAAATGGGTGAACATGGGGGTGGTGAGTGGGGCCTTCATATCTGTTGCTGCAATTTGTGTGAATGTGTGTGAGCATGTGTATGTGTGTGAGTGTCTGTGAGCATGTGTATATGTGTGTGTAAGAGTGTGTGTGAGTGTCTGCATCTGACATTATTGCCGGTGGAGGTATTTCAAAGCCTCTCCACATCAAAATCACTCTCTGCCCTGCTGCTAAGCCTATGAACATGGGGGCGTGGAGGACAAGGGTGTGTGTGTGTGTGTGTGTGTGTGTGTGTGTGTGTGTGTATGTATGTGTGTGAAGGGTAAGAGGTTCAGAGTCCTTCCACAACATTCACAGATCCCCTTCACTAATACAGTCATTTAGCCCTGTGACAAAGCCCATGGGTCACTGCTGTTTATCTATTGTTCATCATCATTTTAGCAGCCCCGGTGCCTGGCTTGCATTACTTGGCCCTTTCATTGTTTGCGTTTTAACCTCTATTGTCATATTGTTCCGTGCACTCCCCAGTGTCAGAGCAAACTGCGGGAGGTTGCTGAAAGACAGCGGGGGCAAGACAGCGGGGCTTGTAAAGGCAGACGGCGACAGTTTGATCCTGGCTGTTTCCAGGCTATTTATGCAGGCGGCTAATTGTGGCGCTGCTAACCACAGCTAATGGCTTGAGTCAGTCAGTCACGATTCCTGTTGCAGTGACCTCATGAGAGACGGGTCACACACACATTCCTTGGCCAGGACTGGTAGAAACTACACACACACACACACACGCATGCTCTCTCTCTCACACAGACACACACACACACACCCCTAAAGTATCTTAGCCAAGGCTTTTGGAGGTCAAGCTCATCTGGGAATGATCGAGACACCTGCCAAGGGCTGTGACAGAACTTTCCGAGATTGAACGGGACTGGACTCAACACTGAACAACTGATGGATTGATAAACTTCAATAACCAAAGTAGGGTGGGGTAGGGGGGACTTACTGTCCATTAAAAAAAACATCCTTGAATAAACAGGACTTAGGTAAAATAAATAACAGGGTGGCTCATGCTCGCTTTGTGAATGTAACTGAGTTCTATGGCAGCATTAAATGTCAGTACTCTGCACTTACCTCTGGCTAGTATATAATGGCTCACACAAAACAATGATGTTGAGATCGACAGCACCCTATAGCAGGCTGATGGTTCATTTTTAGCACTAACCGCTGTCACATTCTGCAGAAAGTGTGACCTATCAAGTATGTGCCGCTCACATGCTTTAACACCCACACTTAAAAAAATGAAAGTGAAGCCAAGTAAAAAAAAAAAAAAAAACTATCCAATTTAGCAAGCTTTCCATCCACTGATAGCAAAATTATGCACTCCCTGGAAGTGTGTACTTATTCTTTCAAACATGCCATATAGGCAGTTCCAGGTGATAAATGGATGATGGGTATGGGTAGGTCTCCATTCTGGCTGAGACCGAGGATCTACGGCACCCTGCCACGGTAGCACTTGCTGTGCTTGCTGAGAGGTCACTGTGTGTATGCATACAAGGTATGGGGCATAGAGGCCTCTTCATACTTAAACAATTATTAAGACACATGCACTGTGATGGGGTTTACCTTGGGAAAACATACTGTGAACTTACACAAAACAATTATGTGCTACTGACTAATAATATACAAAGTGATAGTCAACAATTAAATTGCTTTGCGTACAACCATCAAGACTGTTACAAGCAAAGATGACTTCTTTGAGCTTCAATTAGCCTTTCGGTGGCCTGCGACGTGAATGTTTTTTTGTTTTTCAAATGAAAGCTCCACTGGGAGGAGATTAATTTGTTATTTATTGCTACCAACAAGGAATCAGGGGAAAAATAAAACCACCATTTGTCAAAACGATAAAATGGAACACCATCAGAAAAAACAGCTACAGCTTTGGGAACAGCAAGCAGTGACTAAGACTAACTGGAAGCATGTGCATGTACACGTACACACACACACACACACACGGGCGCACACGCACACACACACACACACACACACACACACACACACACACACACACACACACAGGGGGGCGCGCGCACACACACACTCCAAAAGCCCTGCTAAGACGAACACGTTCTCAGTCAAACAACTCTCAAATTTGTGCAATAAACAGACCAAGGGTGGAGACAGGATGGGGAAAACTTGACCCTTCAAGTCCTAGCTGTGAGAGGAAAAGCCGAAGCGTCCACCAAAACATGTTTGCCTGGGACTTGCATCAGACCATACATGGCTGCCATTTTTGTGTTCCAGTGCCCTGCACGCACCTCCAATGGCGGCTGAGCGAAAACTGACGGGAAACAGGCTATTGGGCAGACGCCCCCACTGGGCCTTGCTCCCGCACACGCGTATGTGCGCACACACACACAAACACACACAGTTGCAGAGCGCTTTAGCCGCTTAACGGCTGACTAAGAGGATGCCCAGGCTTTAGAAAGTGAAAGACATGGGACGCCTGTCCACATTCTGTCCCAATTCAATTTACTGTATGACTGTGTGTGCTGTGTGGTGCAGCACAGTGCAGGCTAGGCTAGTACTTGCGTTCATCAAATCTCACCTTACTGATTTCAAAGCTCTTTAACTGTATAAAAGGATGCCCAATTGTCGCATTATTAGCAGGGGGCTGGGGGCAACACTTTTTAGAAAAGCCGATCGTAAGAAAGCCAAAATGCTTTGGTAAGGCTAGCCAATGGTGAATCTGTAAGACCTGACCGACAGACAGACACACACAAGATACAACCTCCTGCTGATTTTTCTGGCACCGCACAAAGCAGAGGGCAAGAAAGATGATGATGCAGCTCTGAGACAACAATAGAACACTTTTTAACAAGGTGAAGCATGCAAGCATGGCAAAACAAGACATAGACTACTACAGTGCACGTATGTGTGTGTGTGTGTGTGTGTGTGTGTGTATTAACAGGTCTCTTTAAAAGCTGCAGTGCTAGTTCTCTGGTGGAGATGCTGAAACGTAGCATGTAATGGTAGTGTCGGCAGCACAGTGGCTGCTATTCTCATGATAAACACATAAACAGTGAGAGGAGAGGCGGAGAGAGAAGAGCCTTTAATATCTGCCTCAGTCCTAATCACGGGCTTACTGAGCCTCTACGCTCAATCACCAGGCCATTCCACCAACTCTAAAGTCTACCCTGTTTATTATATGGACTAACTTAAGTGAGGTTCCGTGCTGGCAGCTGTGTGTGTGTGTGTCTCTGTGTGTGTGTATGTGTGTATAACAGAAAGCAAAAATGTGTAAGCTGTGTGTGTGTGTGTGTGTGTGTGTGTGTGTGTGTCTAAGCGAGTAGGCTCCCTTGCCAACAGCCCTAATCAGACACAGCAGGTAATTTCACACTAAAGTTCAGATATTCTTGGTAATCATGACGATGGTCTCCAGAACCATGACTCTCTGCTTACACCATATCAAATGACACACACACACACACACACACACACACAAGCTACTGTAAGCAGCTGGCCTGCATGCTATACAGCTCAATATGAGACACAGCTCAAGTCTACTTTCAGGGACCTCTACTAGAAAACTATGTTAAAAAGGTGGGTGAAAATCGTTTCTGACACCTTGCTACTCATACCAAACGCTTACTGTGTGTTAATAACAAGATAAAAGACAATCAGATTCCTGTGTGCTGGGTCCATGTCCTGGAACTGCCTGGAATGAGATCATGCACAAATAAAAGTCATGCCTAAAACAGCAAGGTCAAACTGCAGCCATCTTGAGCCTCACCTGTTGTTAACCATTAGGCCGTGTTTACTTTGACAGAATGGAACAACTGACCTCTGGTCACAGGTTCTCCGTCTGGACAACCAAGTTAGGTCTTCAGAGAAAATCATCCACCATGACTGACATTATACACACTGCTGTTCAGAAAAGGCCAATCCAAAACCAAAAGCCATTTCACAATGAGAAGCTACTTTTGATGGATACATCAGGTCACCCATACACAAACTTTCTGATTAAATTGGAAGAAGAAGGGTCTGGCTTTTCTATTTGAAAAGCATGCTTGTTCTTCCAAGACCTTGCAGCAGATTGCAACACAGTCAAAACAACAGAACACACACAGCCAAAACACAAGCCTAGGTCAGCCAGCACACTTGACACTCTTGTGAATAATACAAAATTCCACTTATTCTATGAGTTTATCTACACCAAATTACACACTTCAACTGTGCTCAATCAGTCTGAGGAGAAAAAGAAACCGTAGCAACATGACAAAGGCCAAATAAGAAACTGAGAGCTACGGCCATGTGCAAAACAAACAGCATGTTGAGATGGCTGGCTGGATCCCACCTCTCAGAGGCCCGCTCACTGTACTATACAGCACGGCTAATGATGTGGCCGGGCCCCCGCAGGAAGCTGTGTGAACATCACCAGCTCCTCTGGCAGCGTTCGCTCCAGTTTTTTCTATTTTTCTTCTCCTCTTTCAACCCAGGCTCTGCTCACAGCCTAACCCCCCTCCCCCTCCCTCCCACCACCACCACCAACCCCCGCACTGCTGTCACACTCACCATGCGTGATCAATAAAATAAGCACACAGGCATTTTGACTCGCCCGACAACACTGTTGCGGGCTTAATGAACAGAAAGCTGTGACAGACGCAGTACTGCATCATCTTTAACCACCCGCTTGCAAAATTATGAATGAAAGCAAATAAAATAGGCCAGCCTATGGGCCTATGGGCTCCAGCAAAGGGATTTCTCACAGCAGTGCTTCTCTGTCTCCGTCTCTCTCTCTCTATTTATATCTCCCACTACCTCTCTCTTCCCCATCAAACACACTGTTAAAGCATCTGGGAGCTGCTGGAAGATGGGGCGCACGATTTCTCCTTACATTTTTATGAGTGCGAAAGCTCCGTTAGTCATCGGGGCCTCTGGCGTTTCCAGCGTTCCTACCCCCACCCCTCGACCGTCCCATCTCACTTCCACTCTATGCAGTACACGATTTCATCATCATCACACAATGGCCAGACAGGCCCTGACAGTCAAATTAGATTTAGCATAATCAACATTGCAGTCAGCATGTGTCAACCCGACCAATATAACATGCCGCTCTGAGTAGTTCATAGTCTACTTTTACTCAGGCAAAAAACAGTCAGGGACAGAAGGAAAAAAAGTAAAGGTGAGGTGAAGGAAGAGGGTGTGAGTGTGTGTGTATGTGTGTGTGTGTGTGTGTGTGTGTGTGTGTATGTGAGGGGGGTGGGGGGGTGTGGGGTGGGGGGTGCTGGGGGTTAGGCTTAAAGGTCTCTCACCTGGAAGGGGAAGATGTTCTCACTCCGGCTTACGCTCTCGTCAATCCAGGACTTTGGGTTGAAGCCAGGGCTGGCACGGGAGTACTTCTGCGAGGGCACGACGTGGTTGTTGGGGAAGGTCTTCTTAAGGGGCGAGATGGAGTTGAGGGGGGGCACGCCCCCGTTCAGACCCCTGCGGTAGTCCCGACTTTGAGAGCCACCCCAGCCTCCGTAACCCCCACCGGGGCTCCAGGAGGTGGAAGAGGGCGAGGGTGAGGGGCTCTGGTAGCTGCCCCATGGAGACGGGGGTTTGCTCAGGTTGTTAGACAGATGCGGCAGCTGGCTGAAGGCAGCCGCCGCGCTCCGGTGGGGGAAGGGCGGCGGCGGGTGTGGGCTGGCCGGGGAGCGCCGGTGCTGCTGAGGGTGCGCCTGGCTGTGTGGGTGCTGGAAGTGGGGGTGCGGGGGGTGGTGCTGCGAGATGGGGCCGATCTGGGGTGAGAAGTTGCCCCCAAAGCCTGGACTCACGTGGTGAGAGAAGTTCTGGAACAGCAGCGGCCCGCTGTTGGCGGAGGCGGCAGGGTTGAAGAAGCTGATGTCCTCGTTGATGATGGTGGAGGCTGGGGTAGGGGGAATAGCAGCAGACCAGTTGTTGAAGCTGGTCAGGGAGGAAGAGGAAGAACTGGACTGGGCAGCCGTGCCCAGGCCTGGGGCCTCTTGGTAGTCAAAGGCCGTCAGCACAGGAGATTCGAGACGCAGCTTCTCCTTCCCGTTGCTGACGTCAGAAGGGTTGCCTTCACCTTTGCCCTCCTCAGATCGTGCCTTGTCCATTTCTGATATGATTCCGCTTTCCTGGGGGGCTGGAGACAACTGCGACTGCTGCTGTTGCTGCTTCTCTTGTGTTTCTTGAATTTCCTGTTGCTGCACTTTGGCCTTCTCAGAGCCAAGGATTTCATCTTGCATGCTGCTGTGGGCATTGGTGGCAGGGAAGAGCCAGGGTGACCCACTGCTGTTGCCATTCCCTGCGGCGTTACTGCTTGTGAAGGTGGCAGGGCTGGGGGAGTTGTTTTGGTGGTGATGTGGAGGCTGGAGATGTGGGTGTATTCTTACTGGGAAGGCAGACTTGTTACCAGTGTTGTTTTGCACTAAGACTCCAAACCCGTAATCCCCCATTTATCTGGTGCAGTTCTCTTATCCCCCACGCAATATTCGATCCCGTTGCGTTTAGGTCCTGAGATGGGGGAAAAACACAATCAGTTGATGTACATTTAAATCATTTTACGATACAATATTATCTGCATCTAGTTTACATATACATTAAGTACGAGCATTTATTGGTGTCTTGTCATATACAAGTATAAGTCAGCAGACAACTTGACAGTGAATGTAATTTGTTAAGTTTAGTCCGAAATAAGGACAGTTGGCTCCTCTTCTCAACTGGTAGCTGGGCTCGATTACATTCTGCCTTGCTCGTTAGCTCTCCCTAATTATAGCCTCGTGACGTTCCCACAGAATACGCCTGGCTAGCTGTCAAGGCTAATATAACGTTGGGCAACCCCCGGCAACCATAAACCGATGGTGGCGACAGACCGACTACCCTCTAGACTATCTTCCAGATCTACCCTCCAAGCAGGCCATGGTTTTGGTAACCTCTTATAACGCAACATAACAATGAATGTCCATATCACACTATGTCGTTGTAGCGATCGCAATCAACGCAGAATTACACGAGAAACATCCTTCAGAATTTGTCTTCCTTTTTTCGGCAAAGGCTCGCTAGCTGGCTAGTTAGCAAGCTAGCATTAGCTGGCTAACGTTAACGTTACTATGTAACGTCAGCTAGTCACCCTTTAAATGCAGAAAGACGACGACGTTTTGTCAGTTTTTTCATTATTCGAGAGCATTAAACCCATGTTTTTCATTTCTTCCGTCAATAATATATGAAATACAGTCAAAGGGATGGCCAATGTTAACGTAATATTTCATAAGAGGATACGGTGCTCAGGAAAAATTAAAATCACTTTTCACCTTTTAGGGGCTAACGTTACCCTTGATCCAAGCGTTGGCTGACGATATCCGTTCCAGCTTGACCACAATTATCTACGATGAGGTCGATATAGATGATATGGTTTTATGGTTTTAGTAGCTAGCGACCTAGCTGTGTAGGATGAGTTAGCTGTAATAGAATTTGTAGCTTCCCAGGGTTTTCTCTCCTCCTGACGTGTCCTGCGTTTTCAATGACACAGCCCTCTTTCACAGCCAGCCGCTAATCATGAATTTGATCAAAAGAATATTATCTACGTCATTTACTTCAATATAAAAATAAAACTAGACAAGAAACTAGTTCCTTTAAATAGGCTTATCCGATGGTTTCATCGTTTTAATATAACACTGCAGCTTCTTTTCGTTTTACCAGCTGACAGAGCTGTGTTCCTTCGCCTGTGCTCTGCCGTCCTTCTCTTCACAGAAACCTACCGTATCGAAATGACAGGGAGAGCAGCCTCGAGATACTTCCGGTTACAGTCCTGCCTCCTTTACGTAAACCCTCCCGTGAATGGTTGAAAAAAGTTAACCCGTCCCATACCAGTCGATGTTGAGGCGTATCATTGGTTTCGACATGAATAGCCTATCCCATTTTGTGCTCATTTAGATGCAAACGCCCTCTAAGGTCACCCTAACACCTCCCCTTTTTTGCAGATATCCGCCTGATGAGGTCTGATCTGATAGGCCTATTATGGATAGGGGAATGCGTGTGTAGCCTAATCAAATGCATCATTATTTTAACTTGCTGGTTGATGTTTGATCTTTATTCCTGTAAAATCATAGCAGACCACCTGTGTTACCAAAAAACTTTTATAAGTACTACACTTGCATTTTTTGTAACATAATCTTGTCACTACCATTTGTAAACTTGTTTGTTAACTGTTTGTGTCATGATACACACTTCATGCTACGGGACTGCTGACGAGAGGTCTTCCTCCTGATTAATAAGGAGATTTCTGTATTCAAATGTATATGACTATACCTTGATCTGTCTCTACTAGAATGAAAGCTGCAGAGAACCAAAAGAAACTAATAAAAGGGTCATCTGGCTGATATGTGGCACCTGCTTTCTCCTCTCTCTCTCTCTCTCTCTCTCTCTCTCTCTCTCTGTGTGTGTGTGTGTGTGTAGGGTGAGCCCAAGGAATCAATCTCATTAGCTTGATGGCTGCAAATTGGGGACTCTGTGTGGGTTGTGAGTGGGCAGACATGGGTGGGGGCAGGGCCGGGGTTGGGGGATCTTTTAGGGAACAGCTGGGCACACAGACACTGATATCATTAATCCAGCCTGCAGCAGCTAATCTTATGCTCTAATAGAGGTTCAATGCTGTTGCTATCACAACCTCTAAAACAATCATCCTTGATGAGTGATGGCCCATCTGAAAACTTGCACTGTCAGACTGTAATCGTCGCAACATACAGTACTTACACTTACAGAGTGATAAAACTTTAGCTTGGGTGTCTGTCTGTCTATCAGTGTGTGAATGATGTGTGTATGTGTGTGTGTATTACAAATCTATGCATTACACAACAATAAGCAACTCAATTTAATTAGGCTAGGCATTTTTTTACATTATCTGACATTATTAGGCCATCCAATTTGTTGTCTCCCTTGTGCAATATTGTGCATTATTAGAGCATTTATCCTTATCCAGATGAAGATGTATGCCATTGCTTATGAAGAATGAGGAAGCATGGTATAATGTATTTAACATTTAATTTAAAGCTTAGCCAACATTTATTAAGCAATTCATTGAAATCGATTGCTTGCACGTTAATGTTACCACTGTAACATTAATCTCCCATGTAAGTTTTCCAGTTAACATGAGCATAGCAATATGTAATCATTAACCATGACACAACTATGGGAGATGGTCTACAAGACATAGGATTTCCCTCTATTTGTCTGACACCTAAAATATGCACATGGACACACACACACACACACACACACACACACACACACACACACACACACACACACACACACACACACACACACACAAACACACACACAAAAACACACACACACACAAACAATTTAAAATAAAAACAACACAGATTATATATA
>JAVQKI010076939.1:0-10001 GCA_036025975.1 Nematalosa erebi
ATCAGGAGCATGATTGTAAAAAAAAAAAAATTGACCACTGTGTACCAGAACACTACATATCGTATTTACTTTGTTACAATAATGTGGAACTTCTTAGCACATGTGTTTACAGTCTCTCACTATCGAACACCAATTAGTCTCACAGTCCCAATTTAAGTCCCAGATTTCTTGAAAGTGGATCAGCAGAAAGTGTATGTGGGCAACTTCACCTGGATGCTAAAGCAGACAACCAAGACATGGGTCAAGTGAAGAACAAGGTCTGCACAAGTGGTGGACAAAAAGCTCTTGTCCTGACCTAAGAATCACAGAACTTCTCAGGGTCAACACAATGAGTAGCTTGGTGCAAACTTTGACAGACACAATCTAGACACTCTTGGATTGGTCTCAAAGGCCATGTTTTAGATGCCACTGACCAGGGTTCGCAACCTGATCATCCATGGGTTGGTTAAGGGCTGTACAAGAGGGTGGTGGTGGGAGGGGGGTTGTGGCAAGTCTGGAGGAGACCAAATGGAGGCTGGGCTCTAATGGGAGCGAGACAATAGGCCATCACTAATCAGGGACCTCAAGGTTGCCATGAGGTTAATTGTGATGCAGGTGGCAAGTGGGGAGGGGATGGAGAAGTAGCGAGGACTGCTTTACTGCCTCTATGGCCATTGTGACTTAACATCAGCCCCTAAGGCCAGGATTCGCCTTTCTCTCATTCTCTCCCCCCCTCCCCGTGTCCCCTTCACCTTTTAATCTCTTATTATCCACCAATTCTCATTCGGCCCTTCGCAGGTTAAAGAAACCTTTCACCAAACGTCAAAAAGGAAATGTAAATATTGAGCCTGTTCTGTGTTCTGTGCTGTTGTCATGCATACTTCAGCTATTGTCGGAGTTTAACGTTGCATTTTACATTTGCTGAAAGTGTCCATTAGTATAGTTGTTATTTGTTTAAATTTAAACAACACAGTCAAATTTACTTGTCATTGTGAGTTGCCTGAAAAGCTCATCTCCAAATAAGAATGCAGTCGTGAATAAAGGATGACACTGCTTCCTTGGGATATTAAGTTTTCCTTTGTTCAATCTCTTTGTTAGTAGGCTACTAAAACTACTTCTTTTCAGAGACTTACCCAACATTGCATACTAGTGTTAGAGCAAACACGGACTGGGTAAACAAGTTCTAATTGAAAAAGCCAACCAATCAAATCACAAACAGCCCTTCAATCACCAGGGCATTTGAACATCAATGTTTCCCTATTAAAATCAGTCACTGTTCCAACACCATCAAAATCAAAACATACTGCTGCTGATTGATATACAAAAACACAAATGCTTAGGGGCAAACCCCTTTCCAATTTAACTTAGGGCTTCCTGTGGCATGTCAGTTCACTTGGGCTTTTCCACTATACTGTACCATTCCAGCAGTACTCTACTCTACCCCACACGGCTCTACTCGCTTTTCCATTGGGAGATGTACTTGGTACCCATTACAACTTCCCGTACCTGCCTTGGCCAGGTTCTATCCATGCTGAGCCAATACTACATGTAAAGTAGTAAAGTTTATTCATAATCATGATCATGAATAAAGAAAGGGGAGGACACACACACACACAGAGGTAGGCTACGGTAGGTGAAATGATAAATTATTGTTGTGCACTTTAACTACAAAGGCTACTTAACCATTTCCGACTTTGCGTCCTCATAAACGTCGGAAATAATAATAAATTAAGATGGAGTGTGTTGCCTATTCAGTGTAACATGCAAACTTGTAGGTCTACAAAATGGGATAACTAGACAGAAAAAGGCAAACGTGATGAGAGTGACAGGGACAGCATCTTGCTCAGCTGGTATACCTCCCTGAAATAGCTTTTTGTAGGTTGGGATGTAGGCTAGTTTGGCTCATGCTAATTTAAGATGGCCAATGAGTGTAAATATTTAGCCTACACTTTCTTTCGTAAACAAAGTGTAGTAACCAGTCTGGTGTTACCCCTCACCCCAACCACCACTTGCACACTGAGGAGGTATTGTAACATCAGGAAGAACCACCCAAACAGAGTACAGCAGAGTAGTGTAGAGTTGAGCAGGTACCCTGTCATGGAAAAGCACCATAAAGGGTGTATATCTCTCTCTCTTTCTCTCTCACTCTTTGTGTCTCCTCTCCATTCCCCTCTTTCTCCACTTCGTCAATAAATTCACAGACGACACTTCAAAGCCCTGGTTGGTGTGCCCTCTTTCATGTTGCACACGTTTCCATAAGGCCGGGCCACTGGCAGGCCTTTCCACTGCATGCCGGCTGGCTGACTCCCCAGCTTGTAAGCTAGCATGGTCCCCTCACCCCACAAACTCAGGAGGGAGGGAAGAGAAGCGAGAAGACAGGAGACGAAAGGAAGAATAGAGAGACAGAGAGAGAAGGGGGTGGAGGGTGGGAGAGAGTGAGAAGGGGGAGAGACTCAGGGTCTAAAAAGACAAACATCTTAGTGTGTGCCAACCTGCCCAGGCAAATGTTCTCTGTGTTTATTCAGCCCAAAGACTGGATCCTGGCCAGAGCATCCCAGTCACAAGCAGAACACTCCCTCCCCCACCAGTCCCCCCAACACACACCCTCCCACCCCACCCCTTCTACACAGCATATGTGAAGAAAATACTTAGAAGTTTGCATTTGATACATGACAAATGAGATGGCATGAAGCGGCAGGGGAGCCGCTGACGGAGGGGATGGAGGGGACCGAGTGGCACTCCATTTCTGCCAAGTCTCTTTCCTGTCAGGGCTCGGCTTTGAGAGGAGCATTAGCCATTCCAGTCACTGATGGTTCTTTCATAAAATGTTCCGGGAGAGAGACATTCTCAATAAAACAGGGAGGGAGGGGAGGGGGCAGAGGAGGAGGATAGCTGAAGGAGGGGGAGAGGGCGTTGGTGGGGGTGTGGGGGGTAAAAATGGTGTTGCCATGTTTTTTTTTTTCTTTCTGTGCAAAGTGAGGACAAAGGAACTGTTGAGTTTATTCTCACAGATAAAAAAGAGAAGTTTCACCATGTCAACAGAGGCACAATGTCCCTGCACCATTCTGGTGACTGATCTTACGGTTGGCAGGGTCGTGGCTGCAGGCTCTTCAGCCGGCTAGATCACTGAGACTTTCTTTTATCCCCTCTCAGTGACCTCTTCCTGTTCTACAAAAGGATGAGTGTGACAGTGTTCCTGTTCCGCGAATGGGTGAGTGTGAAAGTGTGTGTACATGTGTGTGTGAGCAAAAGGTCTGAATGTGTGTGTGCCATACATATGTGTATGTAAGGTTAATTGGTGAAAAAAGCTGCTTTCTCTTAGTAGACTGTCTTAATGTGACATACAAGAAATTAGCATTTTTCCTTTGAGCTTCATTCTCAAATGTTAATCCTTGAGTTTTAGAGCTGTGCGATCCAAATACCATTAACACAGTGATTATACACTTGTAAGGGCTTTAGAGGTTGGGGTGTGGTGGCTGTGTGCACAGGTACACAGATATGATGCACACCCATTCCGCAAAATTTCACATGACCAAGGTCTCGGCTCTGACGGACAAAGATAAAGCACATGAGTGCATGGACTCCTAACATGATATTTACCATATTCATGTGGATATGACATTGAGAGGGACAAGCAGAACTAGAGTGATTAACTTGCCATGATCACCTGTGCTTCAGAGACACACCTTGCCTTCCGCACCTCAGTGAGAGATGTTAGGCAGGCAAATCCGTCTCTTCGTGCAGATTTCCTAATGACTTTTGAAATCGGCCCTTCTTTGCATGTGTCGTTTTTCAGAAGGTGGGACTGGAAGGTGATGCCCACCTGAGTGGATCATGTCACATCACTGCTGATCCTCAAGGGATATGCTTATTTTATTTATTTATTTTTTAAACCAATTATGTTGTAGAAGGGTACTGGCTAAAGTGTCACACATCTTTTTGATTCTTGAGGTCTGTGACTGCCGCCATCACAGGGCTAGGTGACAGCTATCCGACAGGTTAGCGCTAATGCTGAGCTCTGTTGTCATGTAAGCAGTCTGCCCATCAAGCTAAATGCTACGTATTAACACAAGCTTACAGCTCTGGCAGCCAAGCATCATCAACCACTCAGTTATTTTTAAAAAACTAAAAGTGCACCCCTGACATGCGATAGAAATATTGTTTCTACGGAAACCATATATCTTAATGAGTTTCTGTTAGTGTGGAGTGAGCGTGTAAACTGATGGCACCTTCTAGAACACTCCCCACCTCACTCTCCACCCTGGCACCTGCAGTGGGGAGGTGTTGGGGAGGGTAAGACACCAGGGACACGGTCCACGAAACCCCTCTAGCTGTACTGTGTGTGATGTCTGCTCAGGGCCTGAATACTCTTATGTATTACCAGTGCATTTGTTTCCCTTGAGCATATATCCATTCTCTTCATCAGTTTTAAAAAAAGTCACTCAGTGAGAATAAATACTCATCGGTATTTATTTGCACATTGTGTATCTAGCTCTACACAGAAACCTTTTCCAATTAAATTAAAAGCCCCCCCACCCCGCAAAAAAAAGGAATCCAAAAGCCTCCCAATAAAGTATTTTAAATAAGCCTGAAGTGTATCGGTTGAATGAGAGATGAGCGGAGGCCTTAGAGAGACCTATGAGGATGTATAGGTTGAGTATGAATTATGGCTACAGTGGGTGTCGAGAGTGTCACGTCGTAATCTCTCAAAAGCAGTGAGCAGCACAATGCCTTACCTCAGTGGCCCTGCCTGCATACATGACTAACGGAGCGTGTGAAATGGGAGCGTGTAAACTCTGTAGGTTGGGCTGGATAATTGTGTCTGCTTAGCAGATAAATGATGCAGTAAATGCCATCTGGCATACAGCATCCAGGGATTAAATAGAGAAGAGAGAGGCGACAGATTCATCTCATACCAGCATTCAATTTCAAATACAAAAGACAAAAAAGGAGATGTAACAAAAGTGAAACCCAGCACAGAGCAAGAGCAGAAGTAGGTGTGCAAATATAGTCTTCAGGCAATGACAAGGTTGAATTCAAAGGAAAAAAGGGTAAAAAAAACTGACTTGTATTCATGCATCATTTGGCATTGCTCTTAACAGAAAAAGAGGTGTATGTGTGTGTGTGTGTAGCATCTGTGTGCTTACAGTTTCCCAATTTAGCAACATACGCATTCTCAAAATGAGCTATACCGTAGGAGACACTACCTTGGCATCAGTGAAAGGGAAAAAATGTGATCTATCCTTTACATCTTCTCCTTCCAACACTTTCAGGAACAGAGGAAGGAACACAGCATGGCTCTTCCTACCTTTCTCCAGGAATTCCCCATCAGGTCTGGATTTCATGTTACAATCTGATTTATATATATAATTTTTTACATCTGCTTTACATATGATTATGTTATTACATATTTCGAGTTTGCAATGAGAATCCAGCTGCATTACAGCAAGGGTTAGTTGTAATCCTGAAGTAATACAAATTCTGTTCACGGCTAATGAGATTCATGAAAATCACCAGCTCACAATACTGAAACTACACTCTATCAACTGTCAATACCCCCCACCCCCACCCCCACTCCCATACCCTATTCCCCTTTATGCTTAGGCTTATAGTCATGGCAATTAATTAACATCACCAAAGTGTCCTTCATCAGTGGCATCTACTGACTAAAAGCCTCACCTTTTACATGGCACAGCTACTTATGTAGATATTGTTCTTTAGGCACTCCTCTTAATTAACATCCTCTTCTGTAATCGCTCTTTTTCCTTGACTCCTAGCCACCTATGGCCCGAAGCACATTTCACATGTTCAATTATTCACCAGGTTTAATCCATCCGCAAAGCAATCTCTTGACAATTTAGCTCAGGTGCATATGTTTTTTTTGGTGAGAGGAGAAATGGTTAACTGCACAGCCATCTCAACTGACCTTACCGGCTTCCTCAACAGACTGACTGGTTACAGTAGTTGTCAGACTTCTTATATCGCAAAATGAAACAAGGACATCTTTCGAATCAAATGAGCCATTTAAGCATATGCATTACCATGTGCGTATGAGTGCATTAGTATATTGTATGTACAAATGTATTCGTGTGTGGGTGTGTGCTGTGGCCATGATTGTGCATATGTGGCACTTGAACGGAACAATATGCGCCTATTGGGCATGTTTCATTAGAAGTCATTAACCACGGCTAAAAGCCTCTCTTTGTCTCTCCACTGTCAATGTGAAGAGATTGCTGAGGAACATCAAACCCAGGCTGCCCTCATCCATGTCACTGCTACGGCTCCAAAGACAATGGGCTGCTTAACTCCGAGAACAAGCCCAGGCTTTGGTTTCATTAAAGCGCTCAGCTCGCCTAATTAGTCGTGCGCTATAAATCAAGCCGCGCGAATCTATTTCATGTTCCTTAATTGAAAGCGATTCTTTTTTTTTCCTTCGGTGGCGGTACAGTTGGACACGGTGCAACATAGGCCGGTGATAGATGTGGAATCCAGCACAAACAGTTTGAGCCAGTCAGAGCGTGATTGATCAGTGCCCTCTGGGAGGCTGGGGTGGATCTTTCTCCTTGAGCGGGAGAGATTAAAGCTTTAACGACTCCCCTGCCTTCTTCCTCCTTTGCCGACATTCTCTTTTTGCACTTTCGCTCTCCCCCTGCCTTCCCTCCGACATCTCCAACCTTACACACACACACACACACAAACAAACAAACAAACAGTGTGCTCACAGAAAACCACACAAACATACCTGCCAGTAATATCTGTCCTTCTGTGTTTTACTTGGTCCAGAACTATACAGTATAGGATCAATAATTTCCACAGAAACTGTGAGAGTGTCTTTCATGAAGTTGGCCATTCACTGTCCCACATAATGCTGCACGGCTGGGCTTCCCAGGAGAGTGCATTAAAATGTGGACAATTTATTAAAGGTGCCTATAGAGTGTTCTGTAATCCCTGGGGACATTTTTGTAAGGGCTTAGTAGTGGCCTTAGTGATGGCTCATTGCTATACTGTACAACCACTTCAAAGAGTCTATTATTCACACACATACGGCGAGTGTGGAGAAACGCACAGGCTCACACACTCTTGCGCGCGCACACACACACACACACACACACACACACACACACACACACACACACACACACACACACACACACTGGGAGACTTCACAAGGGTACAGTGCCAATGGGTGACCAGCTGGATGTTTCTAGATCTTTTGGAACTTTCACCGCACTCGCATCACACCTCATTTTCTGTTCTATCCTGTCTTTTTTCTAACCCTTTTCTTTCTATTCTTCCTTTTGTATAGGAGAGAGTGGGATTGTGGTGGAGATTTATTCTCTGTGGTAAGCACCGGGCCAGCGAGTGGCATTACGGTTGGTTGTGGTACCGTAGCTGCGACAGCGTGTGATGTTAAAATACTGCCGCCTGAGAATGACACTGCGAGCGGGATGTGACTTTGGCAATGGGCGAACATTAGGGGGGGTTCACTGAGAACAGACTGCTGGTTCATATCTCAGTGGTAGGCTGTATAAGAGTACTGTGTGGATTGCAACTGACAATGCATATGTGGGAGGGGGGCAGTTTAACAGCATGTGAGGGGATGGAGGGACATTGGAGGGAAGATTGTCAAAAGAAGTTTAGATAACACACATAGGATGTCATTTCTACATACATACTGTCAAACACACACACACACACACAAACACAAACACAGACATGCTTAATGTGACACCCATAACGCACCAAATCCACACTTCAACACTCCACCGCACATAAGGGCACACATGCTTCACACATATATGCATGTATACATATGGAGATTCACACGCTGACTGCCAAGGCGGAAGTTTAAAGCAACTGGAAATCCTCTCCACACCAAGTTTAACACTTACGGAGCTCATGGTGTATAGCTGAGAGACTGTACACTTTATATCACAACTTGATGAAATCCATCAAGTGTGATGACAACTGTGCATCTAATTTACATTACTCACTATTCATTTTAAAGCAAAGCCATCAATAAATTTGGCTTTCGTTGCCACAACTGTGTACCTATATTTACTGACAATACTTTTTTTGCTCCATTGCATGTATATCTGTAAAATTATAAGCAAGTGTTGAAGTTTTGAAGTCGATTAGAATTTGTTGGGAGAGCAGTCTGAGGGAAAGCCCTGGGTCCTCTCCCACAGGACCAGAAATAGACCCACCCCTGCCCCTCTGTGTCAAAGTTAGGCTTCTCTGCGGGGGGCATACTTCAAAGTGACCAGGGAATTCTCCCAAAACAACTGCTGGTGACTCCAAATCAACACAGTCCTTTGAATGTGTCACCCTCTTGTACGTTTCACGTAACCTCTTCATTTTGAGGATTTGTCATTCACTTTAACAAAACTACTTCTCTATAAAAACAGAAAATGTGCAACAAATAAAGCAAAATAAATAAATAAATAAATCAACATAAGCTCTGCCAAAGCCCCCTTCCAGTAATATATTTAGGCATTCTCTGTCAAAAACATTAATAATACACATCTTCACTTCCTCAGTGCCACTGCAAATGGACAACAACATGCCCCTAGTCAGCAGCATGGGGGCTGTGGGCGCCTGCTTAGGGGTTGTGGGGAGAATGGCTGTACTCCAGTCAGCACATTCGGGCATCCAGGGAGAGAAAAAGGCAGAGGAGCCGCACTCCCTTCAGAGGACCTGCCTATTTTGCCTAACAGTTGGTGGGAAATGAAAATGACCTACAAGGGTCAAAGGGCAAAAAACATGTCAAGAATTTCCCAGGATGTATTTCAAGGGCAACGGGGACAGTGAAAGGCAGGCTTGCTTTCAATTTTACAATTTTTTTTATCTTACAATCATAAGTATTTATTGCAGACATCGCCCCCTTTAAAAAAAAAGAGAAAAAGAAAACAGAAAACTAATAATGTGAAAAAGACAGAGAAAAGGGGGAGAAAGAGAGGGAGACAGGAAAAGAAAGAGATTACACCTTGTCAATGGAGACAGAAGGAGGCGTGGGCATTGTGTGGCTGATGAGGCTTGGTCAGTGTTGCATTGTGGGTAGCAGGGCTCGCTCTGGCCTCAGCAGGATCCTGGCTGTTTGGCCCAGTCCTCAGGTGCTGTCATTCTCTTCTCCACCATATTAATTATGGGATAAGCAGTCTAATCCCCTGCCTTTGAAGCACCAGGCCAGTTTTTCAAGCCTGCACTTTAGGACAAAACCAAAAAACCAAGTACGCTCACTATGTACACTATTACAAGACACAAAGCACACTATTTCTGGTGAAACACCAATATGTCCTTTCCCTTTTAGTAAGCATGTAGGTGCCAGGAGTCCAGTCACAACTGGTTTTATTTCAGCAGAATTTGACCAAAAAGCAATATTTCTTTATATTCACATATAAATACCTAAAACAGGGCTATATTTGAATATGAAAATTAACAATGAATCATATTAGCAATATCCAAATGAAGAACCCACGCAATTTTGCTGATAGAATCAATAAAAACATAAATGATACTCCTTGGTAACAAGAAATACTTTGTTGCCAACTGTATGCATAAAAAAACTTTCTATGTTCTTATCAACTGTTCACTGTTCGCTTCCTCTTTCTCTCCCTGTCTCTTTCTCTCCTCCCCCTCAGCAGTGAGCAGTCTGATTTCAAAATATTTGCCTGGGTGACAATGATCACAAGTTGACATGTTTGGCTGCTTAAGCAAAACTCTGTGGATTAAGGTCTGAAACGTCTCAAAAGATGTTTCTTTTTCGCAGCTATGAAACCCATATATAATTTTATCCAGGGATTAGTGCCCCTCGATGCTTTTTGCTGGGAGCGTCATTAGTTTGAAGTCTCACCGCTTGTATCAAAGCAATAAAAGACGAAAAGTGTTTTTTTTTTTTTTGGGGGGGGGGGGGGGTGCTGTGGTGTTTAAAAATAAAATATAACTGTATTTTTTTAACAACATTTTTTGCAATGTTATTTAATTTCCTTACCCCCTGCTCATTACCCAACTGTGAGATTAAA
>JAVQKI010077026.1:0-14230 GCA_036025975.1 Nematalosa erebi
GTATGAAACCATAATCATGGTGTGAGAGGGAAGTGAAGAAGTGATTGAAAACAAATACTGTAAGTTCTGGGAAAAAATGATGTAGATTCAGCCCTGTGGAAAATTTATGACAGTGTAAGCTGTTTGTTGTATGAACATCTTACTGGCTGTGTGGGAGGGCCTAGTACTTTTCCGATCAGATAGATAGGCATGTTGCTGTGGAATTTCTGCTGTTCAGCAAAATCCATTCAGAGGCTCCACGACCTTTCAACTGCATTTACTAGAAGGGAGAGGCCAGAAATGAAAGAGTTAAGTGCAGCAGTTATAGTAATTCTGCAAACAAAGAGGGTAGAGCCAATGTGTGAACTATGTGTGGAGACAAATGACAGACATACTGGGACATAAGTTTGGCACATAAACAGAGAAGCATGACAGATAAGAAGGGAGACCACATCAATTTGGATTTGAGTAAGCTAAGCTAGCCGTCAGTGACAGCATTTGCAACTTGATTGGTAAGCCTGTTGCTTATGCTTTCGTCATCACTGGTCCCTAGTCATCCATATCACAGCCTATCTCTCAGAATGTGGAGCACTGCATTGTGGAGATTATAGCTACAGCAGTGGGTCTGCTGGACTGAATAGGCCTAGACAAAAAACAGCCTAGCTCCTTTTCACTCTGACAGTCATGTCAATGAGCCACCAATGGCCAGCTGTGTTAGCAGGATGGCAAAAAAAATGTCTTATATGGAAATGCATCCTGGTGAAAGAAATTTCCCATGGTCTTGAATCACTCATGCACACGCACGCACGCAAACACCGACACCAACACACACACACACACACACACACACACACACTCACACACGAACACGCAAAGCTTTTGTTTGAGCACTTGTGAATGCAGCTTGGCTCCACTTCGAGATCGACTATTGGCTAAGGCCACGTGACAAGCGAGGGCCGCCTTGTCAAGGGTTAATTAATTGCATTACTGATCATCAGTGCGAGCATTATGGGAACGGTAAATCGACAGGCAAGTGTCAAAAGAACGTGAACAAACATCAGCCAGGGGGTAAATTATCGTGCAAACATAGTCCAGCAACAAGTAGGCCTATCAAACATTTTGGTCATTTACCAGTGCGTGTTAAATAGGTTACTGAGCAGAACATTATGACTTATAAGGAGATAAATAAATAAATTATGTCCAACATGATAATGGGTGATTTATAAATTTGAATCAAAATCATTGCAGTCAATGAAAAAATAGACAAATGCACAATCTAAAACAAATTTTAAAATAGTGCTAAAATATGGCGTTGCCCTGTGAGTAAGCGTTTTCTGGCATTTTGGGGTGGCCGCCTCCTTTGTTTTCTCATCTCCTCGGTGGCACTTTGTGCTAGGTGCGCGGACCTCGCGATAGTGTTTGCAGCAGCGATGCGAGCAGTGACGCCAGTTATAAAGGTTACTTCATACACGCTTATGGGCCACTTGAAGACGCACTGCAGAGGTAGCGAGAAATCATGATAAAAATGTAAAAGATAAAACTGGAATAACAAAAGAAAAAACGAGAAAGTCAGATTAAGACTTGATGGTTTGACGATGACAGAGCTTGGGATTTCAATACGATTCCGTGTTGTCGTCGCCTGTGCTCGCCTTCTTTCCCGATGTGGAAAGTGGCTTGATGAGTGTCCAAAGTAGCAGCGGCATCAGTGGAAGTTTGGAGGGACCGCCATCTTGGTCCCAGTTCTCATCTCAAGCACCGGGGCTTGGTTTCTCAACTAAATATCTCAGCACCGGTGAAGGCCAGGAAAGGTATGGCAATGACACTACTGACTTTGAAGTCTGATTTAAGAAAAATGTCCAGTCTTTGGTGTGATATGGTCCTATTTTTGTAGAAAGAAGACATTATACCCAGGTAGCCTTGTCATGGGCCAAGTGATTGGTGGTCAGTGTAGGCACCATCTAACGTTTTGCTAGTTTCGCTAACACGATGACCTCCCCATCAAAGAATCCCGTTACGGATTATACATGACATTGTCTGCTTAGAATATGTGTAAGCTTTCAGTTTCCACAAATATATGTTATTGGTGTTTTGTTGAATACTCATCAGATGGTGACAGCCGTCAATAAGATTAACTTGGTCCGCGATTGGGTTATCGGTGTGCTAACATTAGCAACCTAGCCACAAGCTGTTTGCATGTGAACTCTTACTTTGTGATCTTAGCAGGCTGTTTAATACAGATTTATGAGCAACGTACTCATAATATATTTTTATCTAGTGAGATATATCTGGATGATGCAGTGGTATTTGCAGTCAGACAGAACCCAAGAAATATTGGTAACATTACGTTTGGTCGTGCTCTCTCACTTCAGAGAACAGTTGTGGTGATAGTGTGCAAGTTCGTGGACACAGGTCTTTTACATTGTTGATAGTAGGAAATGTTAAAATGGAAGCGGAGCCGTCAGCTTCCGTCACCATAGCCTTTCATGATTATGTAGGACGTAGACCGCGTTAACGTGTTATTTGTCGGGGTTTCTCTCCGTTAGTAAGATAGTGATTTACTCATGCGGGTGGCGTGCAGTAACGTGTGAACAGTTGCGCAACTGACTGATGATTTTACCTGCAAATTAATTTATGTCACGGGCTAATCAGAGTTACAGGAGCACCTCAGTTTAGCGCTGTACCTTTTAGCTAAGTGTTTACAATGGAGACAAAGTCCTGACATCAAGTGCAATCACTTCCATGTTAACATGGCTCTTAAATGCTGTAGCATATCAGAAGACTTTGGCTTTGGTTGTGTACTAAACCGTTAGTAAGAACTGGCAAACTGAATAGTCCCGTATGTCTTTAAATGTGATGTTGTATGGGTATTGCCACAGCAAACTGAAGAATTCCAAAATAAGTCATGGCTGGCACCTTGCCCGTGTCTCTCTAAGAATTTAGTGAGTCATCAGAATTTGCCAATGTTGCAAGTATGTGTCATGATCTCTAAAACAAAGACAAGTCAGTACAATGTCTACCGGCTTAACCAGCCGCTTGTACTAAATTCCACTATGCTAGTTGTTGGTGTGCTTTTTAAATACATGATTCTAAATGAGGAGGTTTGTAGCTGTGGTATTTGTGTGCAATGTGAACAGTCTGTAGTATGTTTGTATAAAGTGCAAGGACTTTCAGTGATGAAATCCTGTGTCAGCAGATACACATGACAGTGGTGTCTCTGTGGTTGTATGTGTCTGGAACAGGTGGAGGACTTCCAACACACACACACACACACACACAGACCGCCAGACACACGCACAGAGCAGCTTGCATCCAAATGCCATCTCTCCCTTTCTAAGGGTTGACCTACCTGTCTGTGCAGGGGCTGTGACTTGGCAACTGACTGACAGAATATTCTGGACTAATTGATGCACAGTTCCACTGATGTGAGAATGCATGTCTGTGCGCGCGTGTGCGTGTGAGTGAGGGAGAGAATGAATAATAGCTGTAAACTAGTTGTGAATAAGATTTTCAAAATAAGGGAATTCACATTCAGCTGCTGCAGATGGGGGCATGTATTGCAATATTTTCCTAAATGTATGCGAAGTTGCACAAGGGTCTCCAACAGGTAGCTGTTGAGTTGCCATTATATGCCTCTGACTAGCCTGTCAAAAGGTTCAAAGACAATATAAACCACATAGAAATGAAAAGTCAAATTAATCAAATAATCTAGATATGAAACGTCAACGTAATCAAAGTATACCATAGTTTGCCATTGTAGTTGTAATGTGGTTAATCAGTGATGTCTTACTGTCACTAACATTAAAGGAGAAATTTGGTGTGAATCATCCCATAGCCCTGATGTTCAAGGTCACTGAGTGCTGTTAGTAGGAAAAAGAATGAAGAAAATTGATGCAACACACATTGAATAGGGAATCGACAGCTAACTGAATGGGACTCAGAAACACGCTTTCAGTGTCATTTCGCTATACCGCTATACCCATTGGTTTGCTTTTCAGTCTACGCTATGTTGTTTCAAATTTTCCTGGTTCTTTTTTGTACAGACAGCTCTTGGCGACCTTAAGCAACAGAGCTATCGATTGATTCACACCAGATTTCCCCTTTAACTGATGTTGGTAGCAGGCTTACGAGCAGTCATCACATTTCACCATGACTGCTGATGAAGAGCAGGCCTAAATGTGCTATCTTTATGAGGAATGGTGAACTGAGTTGGGAGGGTGTCATCTGCTTTGTGTATGTGTCAGTAAAAGGTGTAACATCCTAAGGGGCAGTGTAAACAGAAAATAAAGGAGTTGAAAACAGTGCTTAAAATGTAAAAGCTTAGTCAGTGTTCTGGGTGGAGATCTGTTGGAGCACACACCACTACTGCTAATGCAAAAGCATAGTTCCCTGAGATCTTGGAGATTCATGTACTGCTGTAGTAATGATGGTGACAACATTCGCCTATCACTTGTACAGGAGTAGTAGTATTTAGAATACTCTCATGTAGTGTGTCTTCTAGGTGAAAGTGAACTGCTACCTTGTGCTGCACTGTCCTGATGCAACCTTAGCCAGGACCAGCTGCCATTTCCTCACTCTGGCTATCCCACAAGGCTTTGCAGTCTCCAGCTGATGATGGCAGGAGATGGCTGATGAGGAAGTGTGTACTCAGAGGGATGCCTGGATATCTCTGTCTCTCTCTCTCTCCCTCTCCCTCTCCCTCTCCCTCTCTCTCTCTGTCTCTCTCTCTCTCTCTCTCTCTCTCTCTCTCTGCTTCTGCAGTGACTGCTTTCTTGTTGCCATTCTCTTTATTCCTGATTTTGCCAAGAGATATTACTCTCACCCCTCTCCTCTCTCACTCTTTCTCTTTCTCTCTCTCTCTCTCTCTCTCTCTCCCCCTCACTCCCTCCCTCCCTGTCTTCCCTGTTTCTCTCTCTTAAATTCTTCCCCACTCCCACCCCCATGTGCCAGTTGTAGGTGTAAGTTGTTTTGTATCTGTCAGTGGACTGCTCGTTCTGTGGGTGTTTTGCGATTACAGGCTCTCCTGTTATCTCTTTCAGATGCTTGCGTCTGCAATGCTGTTAGACGGCCATCCATTTTGCAAATGCACTGTCGGCCATGATGCAAACTTGTGTATGTTTATTTGTGTGTGTGTGTGTATGTGTGTGTGTGTGAGGGAGAGAGTGTGTGCCTGTGCGAGGGGCTGGGTGTCCCTGCTGAGCCTCTCCCCTGCCCCCGTGGCCTTCATGAGTTCCTGTCCCCCTCCATCTTGGGGTTGAGTTTCAGTCGTCTTTTGGCTTGCCAGATTTGGTGCGACACCTCCTGTAGGATGGTAATGATGCCAGTCTGCTATGCTGTCTGCTGAGGCATGCAGTCATATGGTTCTGAGAGTGACAAACGTGGACGCTAACTTGCACATAGGCTTTGGTTATTTCAGCTGTGGACAAAACAGACATAAATGGGGGGTAGAGGTAGCCTTGAGATCTAGAGGCACCCTAGCGGTAGCAAATAGTTTTCCTCAACAGATGCATCTAGCAACGCACCATATGGTTTTACCAAACCTTGGTAAGACCAATCACAACGCTTTATCTTTGTTGTTGGGCGGGCTTAGCAAGATAAGGACAGGGCTGTCAACAGTGGCCAAGGCATAGTGGTCGTTTGAATAGGCTTTGGCATCGACTTTGGAGGAGTTAGATTTGGGCTTTTCTTTGAAAGTTGAGCAGAAAAAGCAGTTTCAGAGAAGGAGTTATGCTATTTGCTGTTTTGCTGAAGTTGCTGTAATTGGTCGTAGTGCTATCCAGTTTGAAAGATAACTGCTGATTCCGCCCCTAGGATTGAGCCCAGTCTATCTGTCGTGCCCAGACCATACAGTACGTTTATGTTACAGGATGGCTTGCACATGGACAAAATGCAACACATCAGGTGGACCGTAGGGGATTTGTGGATGCACAAAGTGTAACACAAGTCTATGTATTGTGCCTTTGTCATCTGGGACAAACAGCGTATTTGCTGGAGTTTTTTTTTTTTTTTTATTATTGTTATTATTGTTTATTTACTTATTTGGGAGTTGTGTACAGAGGTCCAAACAAACAAGTTTTCCCTCTGATCCTCAGGAAGCTTAAAGACAACTGAAGTGTACAACAGGTTGGAACTTGGGGCAGTGGAAAAGTTTCCACTGCTGGTGTTCACACCCCACCGTCAGTGTTTTTCCCCAATCTCACTTCCAGCCTTAAGAGTCAGCACACTACCAGGCGGAAACAGAATTCACACGTCCGCCTGTGTGTCAGATAGAATCAGCACAGGCACAGCTGAGTACAGGCCTATACTTCGCAGCTGTGTTCTGTGTGAGCCACACAAATAGTGTTAATATGGAGAGGGTGTCTTTCAGCTGTATTGGTGTGGTCACATTTGTGCCATATCATGGAAGCCAATCCTGGGGTAAGTTTTTAATCAAACACTGTGGTCAGGTGTAAAGGTCGTGAGATAGAAGCTATTGTTTGGTTATATATTGTTGTATCGGAGAATTGTGTTTGGTTATCTAGAGTATACCAAGAAAACATGTGGGGTTTAGCTGTGCGGTGTTGCAAATACATGACAACTGCGGTTTCTGGCTTTGAGAGTTATTTTTTTCTGGCGGTTTCCAGAAAGACCGCAAATTCATGTTCATGCACAGACTTGGTCTCTAGCAAATAGTAGTCTATGGGAATGGAGGTAGCCTGATGTTTGCTCTTTTGGAATTGTGAGTTTCAGAGCATCCATTGCTGAAAAAATTGTTCTCATTTCTGCCACTGTTAAACTATTGTTAATGTGTTGCAAGAGCTCTCACTGGTGATTCATTGCATCATTAGCCTACTTGCTGATGGGAAAATAACAAACTTCTCAAGCAGCAAGTGGAAATGTTTTCAACTGTTGGACTTTGCTCTTTTTGGGCAGATAGCACGGTAAGGCTTGAGAGGACCTCATTTTGATTACTCGGTTTTAGCATAGATTGGGACAATGCTTAATGTGTGTTGACATATCCGCAGCCTTGTCTCTTTGTCACTCTGGTGTGGTTGGTTTTGTGTGCTTGTGACTTTCTAACATCCTCATTCATGCTAACAGTCTGGTTATTTCCACCCGCCTCTCCCAACACGCGCACACCATCACACATATGAGTACTGTACGGGAAAAACAGATGCATGTTGAATCCAGTCGCTCATCACTCACACACACACACGCGCGCACACACACACACACACACACACACACAGAGTAGTCCTAGCTTGACACTACCCGCAAAGTTGCATCCACTCTGGTATTTGTTCTTTAAATAGCCACATGATGTGGCCTATAGGCTCGCCTGAGCTGTTTGTGTGTCCTGCTTGGCTGAGGACGTAATGAAGTGGTGGGCAGCCCTGGGATGATGCTATCTTTTATTAGCCTTTAAAAGGCGGCTGGATTGAGCATTAATGAGGATTTAATGAACATCTCTGGCCTAAATGGGGTCTTATAATGTTTTTTTGGGTTTGCCTGTTTGACTTGGTGCAGAGAGTCGAAATGGCTGCCAAATTTGGATAGGGATGCATGTTTGTAAACACACACACACGCTGTAGATTGTGCAGCTGACGAGAAGCAGCATTGCACCTGTTGACCTTGCGATTTGTGATTTTTAACAATCTCCAGGCATTTATTTCCAGTCTGTTTTATACGCCTGTTAAGATTCATTGCTTTAAAGTGTGATGGGTCTAACAGACAGACTTTGAGTTGACACCAAGTCGTTTCATGAGTTTCCAATTCCTCCAGCTGGTGTTCGCAGAACTCTTAACCTCTGTGTGTGTGTGTGTGTGTGTGTGTTTGCCTGTTTGCGCAAGTAGCTTGGGTCTGTTTTGTGATTTCTCAGTTTTGACTGTAATCTTCTGCCAGTCTGTCCTGCCTAATATAACTAGAGAGCGCAGTGTACCACTTCCACATGTGTCTGAACAGAACAGAGCATTCTGTGTTTTTGTCCTCCAGCCCAAAATATAATGCGGTCTGTTTTTTTTCCCCCTGACAGCGGTGTCTGCTAATGAGTCAGGCTATTAGGTTGTGGCTGTTTATTGTTTGTTTTGTCCCATTGATCATGTTATATTTGCTGGCCTGCTCTGATCCTTGTCTTGTCTGCCTATTCAAGTCATCTAGACTGCAGCTCGAGCATTTCATATTTCCGTCCGCAGGCCTTATTTAGACATAATATGCGGTATGTATTAGTGCACCAGCTGTTTACATTTGGTTGTTGATGAACCTAAAATTTGATTTCAAGGCTACATCACAGGGCCTAGTTTTGGCGTACCCCACCTTCTTCACAGTAACAGGCGACAGAGATCTGTGTCAGAGCTGGGGAGAGACGGAGTGTGTCTGGATCTTTTAGACGTCTGAGCATGGACATTCTCCCAGTCACGGACATGTTTGACATGATGGACTACGAGCAGGGCGAGGAAAACTTCACTAATGAAAAGTTTGGCTGTGTCTTTTGTAATACAAGTCACTGTCAAAATTGCAGGTGCACCATTGCGACCAGTGTTTAGTTGCACAGTGGGCTGATATTTGGTTGCTTGCGTGCCCAAATTAGCTGCACCCCGGAGGACGCTGCCTGTGTTGGTGTTTGGCCACTGCTTTTGAAGGACACCGTTTCTGTTCTGTTTGGTAAAGCTCAACAAAATGTCTCCGTTGGCCTCCAGTGTCTCTCCGAAACTCAGTTAGTTTTGTCCAAATAAATGCTAATGTCTGGATCGAGTAGCTTTATTAAGTTTGCGGCCGCACCGCTGTCTGTATTAAAGTTAAGAACCGATTTAAAACGGTGATGCAGGGCGCCGTGCCCTTAGACCTGCTACTTTATATCTGCATTGGCTCAGCCTACTGCTTTAAATGGACATCGTTTTTTTACTGGGGGGAGTCATCCAGGCGACGTTCATCCAGCTCTTATCTGCTTAGCACCACAGAAGCTGGTTGACCCCAGTGGTTGTAGATGGGACGCTGATGTGGTCTGTGCTGGTTTTCAACAGTCTACTGTGCTGCTTGCTCTTAGCCTAACCCTGCTAAATATGAAAGTAGGCACACGCTACTGATCTGCTATTGAGCAGCTGGTAAATTTGACTGGGCTAATTACCCGTCCATGGCTGAGAGATGTTAACATTTTTGTGTGTGTGTGTGTGTGTGTGTGTGTGTGTGTGTGTGTAGGTGGGATGGAGGAGCTGCAGTCTCTGGACCCGCGGCGGCAGGAGCTGCTGGAGGCGCGCTTCATGGGAGCAGCAGGAGGAGGCAGCACTGGGGGGAGCACCGGCAGCGCAAGCGGGGGAGCTAAAGTACGCGCGCACACACACACACACACACACACACACACCTACCTACACATCTTCACACACACACTTACACATAATCACACAGATACACGCACTCACTAACACATGCTCACAGACACACACACAAACACACACACACGCTAAGACATGCCCACAGTCTCCCTCTCTCTTGGTCTGTCAGTGCTGGGTTGTCTTATACATCACATTGATGTATAAGCACACACAACCCGTAGTCCATGCCAGGAGAGGCATCCATGTGTTGAGCTGTTGTGATGCTGATCCACGTTATTCTTTTCCCCTTTTAGGGTTTAACTAACAACGAATGCTCCAATCACAGTTTTGGCAGTCTGGGCTCATCCAGTGACAAGGAGTCAGAGGTATAACTTGTGTGTACACACACACACACACACACACACACACACACACACACACACACACACACACACACACACACTCACACCATGTCAGTAAACCCTACATTGTATACCTTCTTGACAAAGTTTTCTTCTCCTCTAGAATTCTGACATGAAGAGAGGTGGCTCACCGGCATACTCGGTATGTGTGTGTGTGTGTGTGTGTGTGTGTGTGTGTGTGTGTGTGTGCATGAAATGATAAATGGAAGCCCTCAGTGTGAGGTTAGTCTAGTTAATCATGTCCTTATTAATGGCAGCTCAGCACAGCCCCTTTTAAAGGCCAATGGCGCAACTCAGCCAGAACTGAAGGGTAGCAGCTTGGCATTTCTCTCCGTAGGAAAGAACTTCCATATCATGTTCCGTTTGGAAGAGATATAGCAGGCAGATTGTGTGCGTGCGTGTGTGTGCGCGTGCGTGTTTGCGTACGTGCTTGCGTGTGTGTGTGCATGCTTCAGAGCATGGGGTATATCAGTGTTTTCCTTGGCTTTTGCATGTATACGTGTGTGTGTGTGTGTGTTTGTGTTGGCTTTGGCTGATGCGCCAGGTAGTGTGTTCCAAGAGGTCTCGTCTCCTAAGGTTGTGCTGGGCTCAGAGTCCAGCCTCTGTTTTGTCTCAGCATGGGACATTCTTTCCACACACACACAGGCTGGTCACATACACATGAAACATCATAACTCTTTAGTGAGTGGTGTGTGTGTGTGTGTGTGTGTGTGTGTGTGTGTGTGTGTGGTTACCTGTATCCGTCCTTGTGAGGGTGTTGTGTTGATGCCATGCAGAGCCCTCTATTTTTGGACTGAGTGCAGACTAGAATTTCTCTGGCTGGCGTAGGAAAAGCTTTACATTAGTTGCTCAGGCAGAAACCTGCTCTGCTGTGCTCTTATTCAGCTTGTGTGTGTGTGTGTGTGTGTGTGTGTGTGTGTGTGTGTGTGTGCGTTTGGGAGACTTTGCTGTATAATGTGCTTTTCCGTGGTTGCTGTCTTACTCATGGCATTTCCTCTCCCACTTCCTCCGGTAGACTCCCGAAAAGAAGCACTCCGAGACCTCCAGAGGCAGGAAGAGGAAGGCTGACAACCAATCAGAGAGCAGCCAAGGTGAGCGAGGTCAACCTCTCCTCTACACGGGTGGTCATGGGAAGTGACCTCAGGGAGGGTATATTTTTTTCTTTTCTTTTTTTTTATTTTTTTTTTTCTTTTGCCTTTTTTCCACCACTTCACAGTCCATCTTTGTTCCTCCTTTTAGGGAAGTCGTCGGCAAGAGGAGGGCCCAAAATCAGCGACTATTTTGACGTAAGTAAAGTGTGTCCGGGGTGATGAAGGAGCTCTCTCGGAGTCGTTCATTAATCACATAGTGTGTGCGTTACCTAGCATGACCAGGTGGATTTGACTTTGAAATGGCCAGCAGTGAAGTCATAGCCGTGGGGTCTTGGGAAATGATGCTTATCACTGGGAGAGAAAACAAACATTAAATACTCAGGGTTGTGTCATAGCTTTGATTCGGAGATAAGTACCTCAGGATTATGTTTTGAATTGGGCGTGTTCTACTGCATGAATAGGTTTTTGTATGTCTTGCTGTTTGTGGTTTAACCCCTCTCTCTCTCTCTCTCTCTCTCTCTCTCTCTCTCTGTGTGTGTGTGTGTGTGTGTGTGTGTGTGTGTGTGTGTGTGTGCATTTGTTTGTTTGTCATGCTCAGTTTCAGGGGGGTAATGGTTCTAGTCCCGTGAGAGGTCTTCCCCCAGTACTTCGATCCCCTCTGAACTCACATTCCCACTCAGCACCCGGCTCCATTGTGAGTGACACACATACACTCTCTCTCTCACAATGTCAGTGAGAACATTCATTAATGCACTTAGTCACACATGTACACAAAGCACAAACAAAGTCGACTCACCTTAGTGATGTTTGTTTTGATTCCATGGGTGGCTTAGAGAAGTTCCACTTGAACAAATATCAGTCTAATGAAATAAATGTGTTGTTCTTGATTGTCGTCTGGTCCTCAGAACTGTGTTTATACATCAAAAATGCTATAATGAGGTTTTGGGTCAGTGAAGGTATTTGTGTGTGTGTGTGTTTCTTCCACAGATCAGACAGAATAGCTCCTCCCCAACCAGCCTATGCTCTGCGGACCACATGATGCACCCTAAACAATTCAGCAGCCGGAGCATGCAGGTGACACTGTCAAGACACACAGATCACACACACACACACACACACCTTGCAACATCTTACAGGCCCTACTGTTGCTGCCATTACCAAGTAACTAAAGGGTAAGATCTCTGCAAGAACACTGAGTCCAGTTTGTGGATATATTTTTTTTTTTTTTCTTTTTTTTTTTTTTTTTTAAATTGGTTCTTTTAAGCTTTCAAACAAATTGACTAAATCTTAAAGAAGGGTGACTTGTCTGGGTCAGCCATTCCATAGTGTGGCAGGCAGTGATTTAATTGTCAGCCACACAGTGGAAAGAGTCAAGTGCCTCCAGATAATGGGAAGAAGGGGATGAATGGAATGTTCCATGTCCAGACCTGGCATATGCGGCATCCCAGAACCCCACAGGGCTGACATGGAAACAGACACGTGTTTATAGATGCTCATTTCCCCCCTTATATCACTAATGGAGCACACCAGCTGTAGTCCCCAGTGGCATTGTTGAACCCTCTTGCCCAGTCGTCTTATCCATATCATACTGAATGAATCTCTTTTTCTCCAACTCTGGTCTTGTCCATCACTGGCCTGATCCATTGGTCCACATGATTTTTTCTCTCTCTCTCTCTCTCGTGCTCACTCACTCACTAACCCGTCTCTGTCTCTCTCTCTCTCTCTCTGTGTGTCTTAGACTGATCTGACACTGCTGAAGCTGGCAGCTCTTGAGAGCAACAAGAATCAGGACCTGGAGAAGAAAGAGGGGAGGATAGACGATCTGCTCAGGGTAAGAAGAAGTGTGTGCGTGTGTGTGTGTGCGTGTGCGTGTGCGTGTGTGTGTGTTGAGAGAGAGATAGCTAGAGAGAGTGTAAGGGGGAAGAATGAGTGTTGATGTTGATGTGTTCAGCTGGAAAATGGCAATCAACTAGACTATCAATTTAATAAGCTGGTGGAAAAGAACAATAGAATAACTCATGCAAGAGCAGAACAGGTGGCATTGAGATCAGTGTTGATTAAATGCAGGTCACTATGGTCTTACACCACACAGGCGTGTGTGTGTGTGTGTAATGGGGAGAATGGTATTTGTGCTCGAGAGAAAAGCTGCAGCCAAAGGAAGAGGGGAACATTGGTGAACATCTGCAGCAGGAACACTGCAGATGACTGCTTATTTGGCCTTAACATGCGGAGCCTTTTGTTGGATGGAGTGCGTCATCCACTGGAACACTGTTATGCCTCTATCCATTTGTTACTAATGACTTGAGACGCAGCTGTTGAGACGTGTGAGCTGTTAATGATTATGTTCTGTCTGCTGAGTGTTTGTGTGTGTGTGTGTGTGTGTGTGTGTGTGTGTGTGTGTATCGAGAGGTTGGTGCAGAGATTGATGGAGAAAAGCGGTTAATTATCAGACTGTGGATTGAGTGGAAAATTCCTTGTTTCCTCATCTGCTCTGTTCCCACCCAGGCAAACTGTGACCTCAGGAGACAGATAGACGAGCAGCAGAAGCTTCTGGAAAAGTACAAGGAGCGTCTGAACAAGTGCATCACCATGAGCAAGAAGCTGCTTATTGAGAAGGTACCAGTCTAGTCCAGTCCACTCACACACACACACACACACACACACACACACACACACACACACACACACACACACACACACATACACACACACACACACACACACACCTGTTGTGCACATCCCAGTAGTATATACATATGGAAGCAAACCTTTGAGAATCAGATGGCAGGCATTGTTCAGAGGGGTCAACCATAAAGCAGCGTTAATGATACATTGAGCCCAAAGTAAGAAGTGCTTTCAGATTTGACAAATTGTCTTTCCTTTGGCCTGTTGAATTAGAATCTTTTTGCGTAAACATTTGAAATTGCTCACTTATAATTAAACGAATTAAAAAGGGCAAACAACAAGGCTATTACTGAGAACATGGGCGTCTGTCTGCCAAATATGGAGACAATTCTGGCTTGGGTTTCAACATCCCACTAGTCTCACTTCCAGTTTGCTCCCCTGGACAGTGTTCATGAGTGGGTCGTGAGTCTATTAGCATATGGACGATGTGTGAGGAGGTGGATCGCCGACTGTTGGCTAACTAGTGTTCTGTTCTTTGTTGAGAGCATTGATTATTTTATTGATTAGCTGAAATCGAAACATGATTTTTCCTCTAAATAATATAAAATTCTGAATCTCATCTGAAATTCTGAGATTGCCCAGAGAATGCTGCTGATGCATTTAGATGTGGAGTTAATGATGGTAGACTGTGAATTCAGAGGGTCGGGAGGATTATTATGTCAGTGCCCATGGAACCAAGGATGATGGTAATGACGACCAGTATGATGATGGGGCTTTGTGTGTGTGTGTGTGTGTGTGTGTGTGTGTGTGTGTGTGTGTGTGTGTGTGT
>JAVQKI010077117.1:0-13101 GCA_036025975.1 Nematalosa erebi
ATACATATATTTACTTAATATGATTAGGTTTCATTGTGAATCAGTGTATTAGGTATACAGTACTGTCTTTTTTTTTCATTAAAATGTCTTTCTTTTGTCTGTAGTGCATTGACAACATCCGCTGCAATGGCCTCATGACCAGTGTGTTTGAGGAGAACTCCAAAGTCACTGTACCTCACATGATCAAGTAAGAATGAAGGAGAGAGAGAGATATCTTAAATATAAGCAAATGCAATCTGAAACACAAACATATGCATACAAGCTGAAACAGTGCACACATACGCATAGCCTATGATAACTAGCCATGCCAGCATTTATGTATTCGCTCATACACTGTGATACAATGATGATAACAAAACACAGATGCTCACCTGACGAAGACCTACTCGGTTGAAACATACAATAAAACTGGGAGCAGCAGAAACAGTGTGCAGAGTTTCTTAAAATGTTTAACAAAACACAGATACATGTGAAAATAGATTCAAAACCATTCACTCAGTTGATATTGTCTTTCCTCAAAGTTTAGTTTCATTTTTACCATTTCAGCATAGTTTCAGTGTTGTATTTTCTTAATGTATTTCCCAAATAATGAACGCTATTTAATAATTCGAAGTAAGTTAAATAGCATAATAGTTGGAATTGGAATAGTTGAAAAAGTAGTTGGAATTATTGTTTCAAAATCAAACCAAAAAGTCATGACACCTTTTTGAAACTTTCCTTATAATTGTGCGCTCTCTTGCAGATCTGATGCACGACTGCATAAGGATGACGTGGACATTTGCTTTAGCAAGACGCTGAATTCCTGCAAGGTGCCGCAGATCCGCTATGCCAGTGTGGAGCGTCTGCTGGAGAGGCTGACTGACCTGCGTTTCCTCTCCATCGACTTCCTCAACACGTTCCTGCACACATACCGCCTCTTCACCACCGCTGCCGTCGTCATGGACAAGCTGGCCGACATCTACAAGAAGCCCTTCACCTCCATCCCTGTCAGGTCTGGCTCTGGGCAAAGGGTACAGGGTAGAACACAGGCTAGCAGGAACGCTTGGTTACAGAACACCTGGAGATACAAAAAGTGCTGATTAAAAAGAACACTGAGATACCAAACTCCTAGAATATAAAAATGTTGGCGAGCAAGAACACAGACATTTGAAACACCATGGATACAGCAAACACAGTCCATCGGAAACACCTGGGCCATAAGACAGCATATATATATATATATACAGAGGACCATGTTTTTAATTATCACTAAGCTCAGTTGGGATGTTTGACTACCTAAATGTCTTTAGTGTAGTGCGGAGGTCTCTAGTGATCACTAGGTCAAGTGAACAATACTTAGCTGTAGGCTGTTTATTCCCACTTAGTTCAGTTGTAATATTCATCGCTGGTGTAACTTACATAGATTTGCATCAAATCTCTGATCATGTTCATTTTAAGTTGGCTGAATTCACCACTGCATTCACGTATCACATATTGTTCTGCATGAAAATTCTCACTTGTTGGCATGGCCTTTTCAGTGCTGTTCACCTCAGTCCATTGCAGTCTCACTTTGCAGTCTTGAATCACTCACTGCCCCAAACTGACATGCCAACAGAGAATGCACATTAAATCCCACAATTAACCTGGAAGAAGTTTCTAGAAACATCATTAATCTCTGGCACAGTCTTTGTCAGCATACCATTGCACCCAATGGTATAGCTACCAAGATTGAGACGGATTTTAGCAATGCTTTCTAGAAACACACCCCTGCATATGACCTTGTCCAGTTAACCTGTAGCAAGCTGCTCCTAACCCTCAAGCTCCCCTCCCCACCTTTCCTGCATGTGTGCCCCCATCCTCACACACCCTGTCACACACACAGGGTCCAGTACCACTCATCCGACCGCCTGTCCATCACGTCCCTCTGTCCAGACTACAGCCTGAAGATCACAAGGCTTGCCCTGGACCAGTCTAAGTAATGCTTCCTTCCAGTCTCTCCTCTCTCTCTCTTTCTCTCTCTCTCTCTCTCTGTCTCTCTCTCTCTTTCACTTCTCTCCCTAACTCTTTCTCCTCGCCTCCTCTGTCTCTCTCCTTTCCTCCTTTCTTTATCTCTTTCTCTCTCTCTTTTTCTTCTCTTCTTTCTCCTTGTTCACTCCCTACTGTTTCTGTCCTTCATTTTCCATGCTCTTCTCTCACTCCTGCACTGTGATGATGATGATTAAAGGTTTGATACTGTAACCTTACGCCTTTAAATGCATTAACAGGAATGTCTACTTGAAATATTGTAGAGACATAATGTAAATGACCAGATGCAGCTTACCTGAGGTATTGTTTTTCATGCTTATTACAGTATTCACTGGTGTCTTTACCCCCTCTCCTTGTCCTTCTCTCTCTCTCTCCTTTCTTTCTCTCACTCTCTCTCTCTCTCTCAATTTCAATTCAAGAAAGCTTTATTGGCATGAATGTTTCAAAAACATTGTTTTCTCTCTCTCTCTCTCTCTCTCTCTCTCTCTCTCTCTCTCTATCTATCTATCTATTTATCTCTCTCCCTCTCTCTCTCATTCTCTCTCACACACATCCATTCAGATCCCTTGAGCTCTTCTTTGCCAACAACCAGGGCCCCTGGAGCGGCGACCACCTAAACAGCAAATCCCCTCGCCTGTCACGCAAGTTCTCTTCGCCGCCGCCTCTCTCCATCCCGTCTCGTACCTCCTCCCCGGTCCATTCGCGCAAGCTCTCCCTCAGCTCCCCCGTGTGCGGCGGCAGCAAGGGAGGCGCCCTGGACCTCACCACCACCACCACCTCCTCTGCCGCCAGCAGCCCCACCTCCACCCACAATCCTCTGGTGTCCTCTCCGCCCCCCACTAATACCAAAGCCCCCCTGGATCTCAGTCGAGGACCAAGCTCCCCCGAGCTGGCCCCGAGTACTCCGGAGGAGGCCACTGGGGAGCTGCCACGTATCGACGCTTTCTGCGGGAAGCTGAGAAGGAGCATCCGCCGAGGTGAGCTCCATAGCGCAACCTGGTGTTGGTGACTGTGTACTGTGCTGAGTGAATTGTCTAGAGCAGGGGTTCTCAAACTTAATTGGACCAGGGACCCCTTATGGAGCAGGAAAAAATTCTAAGGACCCCTCATAATCACAACACAAATTTTAGAATATAGGTTTATGTTCATTCTTCTGTGAAAAGCTAGATGCAACTTTGTAGCAAAGTTTTTCACGGACCCCCTGGCAAGGCGCTGCAGACCCCTGGGGGTCCCCGGACCCCAGTTTGAGAATCAATGGTCTAGAGGACTAGAACTAGGTTAGATTTTATGAAAGTGTCAACAGTAAACGACAGAAGAAGGCTAAGGTGAAATGCAGTTTAGTTGTTTGCATGGTTACTATATGTGTGATTTTTGTCATTCACAGTAAATGTAATGAAATTCTGTCTTATGAATATAAATCATCTGTGCAGTCGTCACACCACCTGGAAAGGTTTAAATTGTAAATCAGGCAATCATTATTCAGCCGTGGCAGAGGTGACATCGGGATATCGCGAAATGTGTGAGACTGGGCCACCTGTTGTTAGAGGAGAAATCCGGTATGAATCAGTCCATAGCCCAGTTGTTTGAGGTCACTGAGTACTGTTGGTAGGAAAATGAATGAGAAAAGTTGATACATCTATCTATCTATCTATTTATTTATCTATCTATTAATGCAAGAAACCTCTGTCAGTGTCTGTCTGTTCCACGCATAACTCTCGAATTGCTCCTCCGACTGATCTCAGATTCGGAGTGCGTCATTCTAATGTCGCGCGTGTGTGCAGTGCCAAGTTTCATGTTATTAGGGCAAAAAATGCCGAATATATATATCGGTCAAAACAAAAAACTGCGCTTGCCTGTTGTCGCTTTGCCGCTCTGAGCAATTTAGTCACTCCCCCTCTCGCATAACAGCGCACCCGTGGCTGCATGCCAACAGACTGTCCTCCCGAGTTGAACTTAGCCTAAATAAATACATACATACATATTTACATACTGTCAGGAGTTCAAGTGGGCCAGAATGCGCAAGTACTGCAGCTCAGGTAAATTACTAAATAGATTAATTCAACCCAGCTGTGCACTGTACATCGCGTGCACGGCTTTTATATACAGTCTATAGTGTACAGTCAAATTTCAACCTGACTGTCCTCTCTTTTAACAGCGAGGAGTTGTTGTTGTTGTAAATTGCCTTCACAAATATACGGCTATGTGCGGCGATATGCTTACCTTCAACACATCACTTGCTGACATTATGTTTTCTGCGTTATGTTGGTGCTTCACGCATGTAGACCGAATTTTACAGTTCTAGCCAAATGTTGGAGTGGAGTTACACGTTGAGAGTGAAGTCATGTCAAAACTCTGAAATGTAAACATTGCAATGAGCACAATTGCAATCCCCGCTGCCACCGTTACACCCTTGAGTAAGCCACTAACCCTGAGTTGCTGTAGCTGAGACTGGCCCAGAACAATTGATAGTTGACAATCCAGTCAGAGCATTATTTTATTGTTACTTCCTGCTCCTTTCACCTGATATTACGCTCTTAAACAATAAGGTTGCCTATACAAAACACACAAAACTCTGGCACATATTCTACAGGCTCTGCACTAGTTATACAAAAATAGCGAATTGACAGCTAACAGTAACTGAATGCGGCACAGAAACACACTTTTGGTTTCATTTCACTATGCCCCATTCAGTTAAGATTAGTTACCGGTTCCCTATATGCTCTATGTTGCGTCAATATTTCTGGTTCTTTTCTGACAGACAGCACTCCATGACCTCAAACAATAGGGCTATGAATTTATTTACAGTGGATTTCCCCTTTAAGGCTCGACATGGCACGACATTAAAAAAAGCGTCATGGAACCTGGAGCAAGGTCATAATCTGATTACTGAATACAAAAGTAACCGCATTGAAGAGGCTTCTCGCGGAAAAGTGCTGCGCTGACCTCCACAACTTGTGTATCCTCTTAACCCATCTGATTTCTAGCACTATGTGGAGGATCATTACAGTAGATGCAGTACATTACAGTAAGTGCTGATTAGTTACTAATTGGAGACGACATAATTCTTAGTGATCCTCTAAATTCTGGCATAGTTTACGCAACCTGACTGTGTAACTGCTGTAGCATCGATCAGTAAAGCACTGCTGCTGGTGGTGTTGTTGCTCTTGCTTCTCCCATCGGTATCCTCAAATCACCAAATTGTTGCCTTGGAGACCATATAGCCCCCCTGTGACCTCTCACCCTCACCACCCCAGAGGAAACGTAATTGGATCACTACACCTCTCTTGGATGAAGGAGGTGTAGGATCTGATGTTGGATGTATGCAAAAATGCAGAGAGAGAAAGAGAGAGAGAGAGAAACGTTTGTCAATTCAACCACAGCCAGCAAGCTCATCTCCTCTACTCTCATCTCATCTCATTTCATCTCCCTTCAACTCATCCCTCTCTCTTTCTCTGTCTCTCTCTCTCTCCGCACGCTCAGCGTGCCCTCTTCACCGAGAGGCTCTTCATGAAGGACGCTCACGTCCATCCGAGAGGAAAATCACCCTCAATTATGGGTGGAGAGTCCTCCTCCTCTCTCAGGCCTTCAGATGTGGCCTTCGAGTGTCGTCCTCGGCACTCCCCAGCACAGGTCTGAAGAGACGCACGTGTGCCTAACGATGCTTTTTCCCCTCCTCTTTGTCTCATGCCTATTCTGAGGGGATATGAGGACATTTTAGAGTGTTTCAAGATGGCGCAGTGTGGTGCATTATAGAAGGAATGGGATTCTTAGTAGTGAATTTCTCAGAACTCGGTAGTGAATTTATTGCGTAGCTTTTGTTATTGTTTCTCTAAATCCGTGGTGACTCAGTTGAGACTATTTTGATAAGCCTGGCGGAAGTTTGGACATTATTCTTTGGATGAACATAACTGACATGCATTATTTGTTGCCTCTGCTTCAGTTTAATGAAATTCGAAGTGGAGAATAGTATCACCGAAAGTTGTTTAACAGACAAATCACTCAGGGAGGGTAAACTGACCACATGGGGGATAAATAGACCCCATGTGCAGTTGGCATTGAAATGCTGGGGATAAATTCTTTTCGCACAAATTCATGAACAACAGTTTTTATTTCGCTTCATGTTGGTCTGGAGCAACACAGACAGCTACAAACAGTTGTTTTTAAATAGTCTGGGTAAACAACAGTGTGTTTTTGTGTGTGTGTGTGTGCGTGTGTGTGTGCGTGTGTGTCTGCGTGTGTGTGTTTGTGTGTTTGTTTTTGTGTGTGTGTGTGTTTCCTCTCCACAGCTGTTCTGGAGTCAGTGTCGCTGGATAAGTTCATCCCTGAGGCTCCGACCCCCAGTGAGTCTGGAGATTTGTCTCCATGCAGGTCGCCCTCCACACCCAGACACATGCGCTACCGACAGCCTGGAGGTGTGTGTACTCAGTGCTTTCAGTCACATAAACAAACAACAAAGAGGCAGACTGACAAACAAACGAACCAAACATGACAAGCTAAACAAAACAAAAGAAAGAGGTTGATGTATTCAAGATGAAATAGCAAGCAGCCTTTGTATTATAGCTTGTCTGTTTATGGTCATTACAAAGTCTTTGATTGCCTGTTTGGAGTATGCTGTGGTGCATTTCTGTCTGCCTTAACAAATGCAGATGTAACAGAAAGACTTGCCACTGTTAACTTTCAGTCAATCAATAAAATCAACTTGCTTTATGTGGATGTGGAATTTACCCTCATCACCATCTATCTGTTTTCTGCAGTTCAGTCCAATGACAACTCCCGCTGTACAATGTCACCAGCTTCCGCCTTTGCCATCGCCACGGCAGCCGCTGGGCACAGCACCCCTCAAGGTCAGAACTCTAAGGTCAAAGTCAAAGAAGTGGTTCTATAAAATACAACTCTGGACAAAATCGAGAGACCGTTATATATGGGATTTAATATTAATTTAAGGCAGTTATTTTCCTGCGCTGTGCATTTCACGATATTAGCACTGAAATACTCATAATAGACTATAAATGTGATTGATTCTGTATGTTTTTAAATGTAGATTATAAGGGTAGAGGAGTTATTGACCTTTTTTGAGTTATATATAGTTGTCAATAATGTGTCTTGTTATTACAACCTAAGAATGATGTAATATATCCTGATGCCCAGCATCCTATATTGTGTCATACACAGCTTTCAGCACGCCAGAGAAGTCATATGATAAAGAGTTTCTCATCCGCCGGGCAGCTACCAATCGAGTGCTGAATGTCTTACGCCACTGGGTCTCGAAACATTCTCAGGTAATGTTTCACAAAAAGACAAAGGGCTGAATCCAATGTCCTCTTTTAGCCCTAAGCCCTAAACCCTCGAAGACTTCACTGGCACAAATCAGCCAATCATGAGGTCAGTTTATGGCTGTTTAGTCTTTCAGTGTGGAGTGCATAGGGCTTAGGGGACATCAGCATTCAGCTTGTGTTTTGCAATTCATTGATTATTGTTTTTCTGAGGTGAATGTCAATGTTGTTACTTGACATTTGCAGTACAAGAGTTTGTTTTAATGGAGACTGTTTGCTGACCCTTTCCAGTCGAGCGGCTGTGACAGCCTTGTCCTATTCTGGCTGATCAGTGCGGACAGTCCCGACAGGCTCTGAAATGTCAGCAGGCACCCCTGGGGTCTGTGCTTTTAGCCGCAGGTGGTGGAGCTGCACTCTGAATTAATTTTTAGCAAATGTGCTCAAAAGCAATAAAAAGGCCCCAATGTATTGCTGTAAGTTGCATACTGTTAGATACTATAGCATTTTACTGCATTTACTATGACAATACTGCATATCTGGCTGTGGCAGGACTTTGAGATGAATGGAGAGCTGAAGTTGGGAGTAATCACTCTCCTGGAGGAGGTTCTGAGGGATCCGGACCTGCTGCCTCAAGAAAGGAAAGCCACCGCCAACATCCTAAGGTACAACTGTTTCCAGCCTAAAGCACAGTCCAGCTGGGTTTTAGGCCACTTACAAAGTGGTATGTGTTTTATGTGAAAATGTCAGAAAAATAATCTAGGAACAGAACTGTATTGGCCTTGTATTAAAAACCATGTGTGTGTATTAATTAAATACAATGAAAAAATTAATGCAATATCTGCTTGTGAGAACACAGAACCAACGTAATTAAAGTCTCTGTATGTATACATTGAATAAGACATCAAGCCTCACAATAAACCGTTGTATTCATTTGAAGTTTAATGTGTGTGTGTGTGTGTGTGTGTGTGTGTGTGTGCTTTTCTTAGTGCCCTTTCTCAGGATGACCAGGACGATTCCCAGCTGAAGATTGAGGACATTCTCCAAATGGTAGGTACCCACCCCACCATATAAAATTTTATCTCAGGTTTGTCCCTCTTTGCAATGTAATGGACTTGTGCTAGTGTATTCTAAGGGACAAAAACATTAATTAGCCAATATCTGTTTGTCCTTCAACTGTGAAGCAGAAAAGCTGTCCCCTGCTTCACTTCATCCTGGTAAGACCTACCCTCCGGTAAACAGCCTTGTGTGGTGGCCATGGTAACAGACCTCAGGCTCCTTGTGCTGTTGCTGAATAGCTCTCTGTGATTGTGTGTGTGTGTGTGTTTCTTTAGTTAGGACTGCTCAATACAAGAGGTGAAAGCGCTTGTACAATGCTGTCGTGACACTGCTGTTGTCCTGTAGACGTTGTGTAGTTTGCAATTTATGAACATGTACTGTAAGTTAGTAGTGATGATTTCTCAAATAAAGATATGTATGTAAGTATGTATCTGTTTACATATAATGTCTTGGTGGATGGTGTAATTGGTTGGTTTAGGAACCAACCCCATTCTATTGGCCATTAGGAAAACTGAAACAGCACTGACGTGATTAATACATTTATCTTTTGTGTGTATCTTCTCATAGACCGAGTGCCCAAAAGCTGAATGCTTTGAGTCGTTATCAGCCATGGAGCTGGCCGAGCAGATCACTTTTCTGGACCACATCGTATTCAGGAGCATCCCTTACGAGTACGTACCACACAGTGGTCATAAACAGAGAGGCACACTGTTCAGTTCTGCACAGGCACACAACACACACACCCATGCCTCTAAATCCCTGAAGAGGAATCTGTTGCATGAGTTAGCGCTGTAACACTCCCAAGGGTGCTTGAAAGAAAAGCAAGCTCCAAGAAAAACTCTTTCTCTCTGTCTCTCACTCTATCTATCTATCTGTCCATCTATCTATCTATCTATCTGTCTACAATCTCTCTCGCGCTTGCTATTTTGTTCAGTCGTGACCACTTTGGGTGGAGCATGCACTGGTGATCAGACGGGAGATATTTTGTTGATCTGTGTACAGACAGTGTAATGATGCAATTTTTCAGATGTCAAGGATCACTGTGAGGTCAAATGGAACAGCGGATATTAAACAGGCTTTTACATCACAATGCGGCACAAACATTTTAATTAAGCTTTGGTCACATTCTTGTGAAGGACATCAGTTCGATAGTGTAGTGTTAAAAAGTGATAAAAAGTAATTGTAATAGAGGGGCACTATCACTGCAGTTTAAAACATCCAAATGCCATTTTATCTGTTTAATGTTAAGAGACAATTGCAGTTAAATTGGTAACAGTTTTGAGTAGCAGAAGTGGAAGCAATTCTCACTACATTCCATGTTTTAATTTTACAGGGAGTTCCTTGGGCAGGGATGGATGAAGGTGGATAAAAACGAGCGAACTCCGTACATCATGAAAACCAGCCAGCACTTCAACGATGTATGTCTCACCACTAACGCTTTTCATCACAGACATTTTTGTTTCTTGCCAATCTGTCATTTGTTTGTAGAGTTTACATAAAATAGTACAACAAATATATATATATATATTGGTCCTCGTTTTGTACATTACTAGCCTGGGAAAACCCATCCTGATCTGCAAGCAATCTTATTTCGCTCTGCAGCTCGGTGTGGCCACCAGGCCTACTTGCGATTTTTTTTGTTTCCTGAGATAGAGAACCAATCAAAAGACTTTGACCTCTGACAAGATGGAGGCCAACACCCAAAACTAAAATCAAGAAACAACCAATAGAGGCATTTTGATATACATTTATTCATCCTACCTCACGGAAGTGGGAGAGGACAGCTAGATAACCAGACCAATCTCAATCTCAGATTGAGGTTATCGGTCTCAAAAGTAATAAGTAATAGCCACCATATATTTTTTCATCTTAAGAATATGCTGGATGGTGCTAATAAACAGTATTTTGGTGACATGGCATCTTTAAATGAAACATGGCTGTATAAAAAGTGGTTTTCAGTGTTATATATCTTCCCCTGTTTCTTTGTCTTTCCAATCACTTCTCTTTCCCTATTAGATGAGCAACTTGGTGGCATCTCAGATCATGACCCACACTGACGTGGGCTCCAGGGCCAGCTCCATAGAGAAGTGGCTGGCTGTGGCTGACATCTGCCGCTGCTTGAACAACTACAACGGTGTCCTGGAGATCACTTCTGCCCTGAACCGCAGCGCCATCTACAGGCTGAAGAAGACATGGGCCAAAGTGTGCAAGCAGGTGTGGTGTGCCTTTGTTCCATCTGTGTGTGTGTGTGTGTGTGTGTGCGTGTAGCATGATACATTAGCATGATATAAAAAATCTTTTAAACTAGTTGTTTAATTAGACTTTTGTGTGCTCTCTGTCTCACAGACAAAGGCACTCATGGACAGGCTGCAGAAGACTGTGTCATCTGAGGGCCGCTTTAAGAACCTGAGGGAAACCCTAAAAAAGTAAGCTCAAGCCTCTGACACCATCACACATGTGTTAGCAGTGCTTACATTAGGGGCATCCAGGACCTTTTGAAGGTCATAGAACTCTTTGTAGTTCTTAGAACTTTGCATGAAACATGGATGGGCTGATTGATAGACCTGACACTTGTGTGTTTGTGTGTGTGTGTGTGTGTGTGCGTGTATTTTGCCTCCACAGCTGCAACCCTCCTTGTGTGCCCTACCTCGGCATGTACCTCACAGACCTGGCGTTCATTGAAGAAGGCACTCCAAACTTCACAGAGGAGGGTCTGGTCAATTTCTCCAAAATGAGAATGGTAAAGCTGTGCCGGATGAGATATCTGTATGGCGTGTTTTTAAGATAATTATGTACAGGCTGTGTTTCTCTGTTGTCTTTTGGTCCCATTGAGAAATAGGAAATCTATTTAAAATTCAATGTGGAAATATTTTAGGAATGCATCTCACTCCTTTGGTTTTTATTCTCTATTGTTACAGTGGACTCTCTGGTCAGTCTCTTAAATAGATGAAAATATAATTTTTTTAAAATTCCGACATGCATTCTTTGATTGATTCCACAGATATCTCACATCATACGAGAGATCCGGCAGTTTCAGCAAGCACCTTACAGGATAGAGCACCAAACAAAGGTAATGCAAAAATATATTTATTTATTTATTGATTGATGATTGAGTCATTCATTTATTCCTGTGTTTATTGATCCATTCATTGATGGATTGATGGATGGACAGATTTTGCAATATTTGTTTTTGTCAAGTAAAATGGACAAGAAAGATGTTTATCAGTTTGACGGCTTGTGGTGTCTCTCTCAGGTCACCCAGTTCCTGCTGGACAAGACTTTGGTTATGGACGAGGACACCCTCTATGAACTTTCCCTCAAAATTGAACCCAGAATCCCACCCGCATGAGATCACACAACAGATGTCACCCTGTTTGCAAGGGGAAAAAAAAACTTGGAAAAAAACTGAAGATTAACTTTCTTTAAAGCCACACACACATCTATCCTCAACATTTCCTCACAAGTCAGCTTTTTAGCAGTTGTTCACCAAAATTTTGATCATTTCCATCCATTTCTGAAAAAAAGGATATGACCAAATCAAAATATTGCCATTGAATGGTGACGAACTCAGGTCAGTAAGTGCCTTTTGTAAATATTGTATGTATACTCTGCAGAATCTTGTAGATAATAATTGGAAAATAGGTTTTATACAACATTGGATATTTAAAAAAAGATAGATGAAATTAATTTATGTAAAGTATAAGAGTTTTTGAAGCTGTGTTTTGGCATTAACTAGCATGCGCAAGTGTGTACTTGCTATAGAGAACACTGGCTTCTAGGAACTTCCTTTGAGTAATATGGTGCTTACAGTTATTGAGGACTGTGTCTGTTCAAACAAGCTCCCTCTGCTGGTTAGTAGAAATTAAAGCATAAGTCTGTATGGCAGAAGACTGGTATTCAGACACATGCCACCCCCACCCCACCCAAAAAAAAAAGAAAAAAACTGGTCGTTCAAAAGTATTTCTCAGCAATTATTTTCATGAAAACATCTGAGGGCAGTTGTCCAGTGAATTGTTGACATGTCCAAGGAGAACAGCAAGACTTGAGAAGACTTTGTCATCAAAACCAAGTGCAAGGCTTTGTGATGTTAGGTCTGGGCTTCAATAATGTTTATCATCTGTTAACTCATTAATTGCCAAATGGCTGTCCTGTGGAAGAATACCACTTCCCACTTTGTTGAGCAATCCTGCAGCTGCTCACTCACACAATATTAGTTTAACCAGATCAGAAGCTGGTCTTGTCTATTATTCCCATAATGCCCTATTCCATATTAAAGTTTGTTGTCCATATGTGTTCAGGCCTTTATAATATTGCCACAGGCTGTTGATGACACCTGTTTCATTCATGTATTGATCCTTAGCAACAGCGCATGTTGAGCACCTGTTGTTTGAATTTTCATTTATTTATGTGAGCGTGTTAGCTGTATAGACTTTGTAAATAATAGATGCTGTATACTTCTTAAAACTCCTTATGAAACAGGCTAAATGCTGCTAATGGTTGACAACAAATTAAGTCATCTTTTTTAATTAATGTTTTGAAGAAAATCTGTTACAATCCCTGACTGAATCGTTTGTCTTTTTTGTTAATGACTTTGGTTCATCATTTGGAACGTGTGAAGCAGTAAGTCTGTGTTCAGCTCTGACACAGCCAAAACCTATGAGCTGAGGGGGACTTTGACAACTGATATAGCATGATTGATATTGAGAGTGGCCACATGTTTATTAAAAGTATTGCTATAGTCTGTAGTTTCATTTCTGTGTGTATTTAT